>JAJOZX010007583.1:0-37500 GCA_023014485.1 Bathynomus jamesi
GCCTCTGGCCTTGATAACCGCACGAATCCGGCGAGTTTAGTATGCGGAGGTACGCCTGCTGGTTCAAATTCATCGTCACTGGAACGAGGGGGCCCATTTCGTGGTACGAAAACATCCCCAGAACATCACGGAACACCTCCAGCCTGAACAACACCTTCGACTCATTCAGGATTAAATGCTTCATTGGAACCTGCCGATGTACTCGTCGCCTCCCATCATTGGAGAACAAACAAAAACGGACTCAATCGGACCAAGTTACACGTTTCCAATCTGCCGCAGTCCATTTTGTGCCTCTGAGCCATTTATAACGTGCCAATTGTGACTTGCTGTTAACAGCAGCCTCTTCCGTGGTACCCTGCTCCAGATGTCCATCGCATGCAGTCTCGTCGCAATGTCCGTTCGGAAATTGGTCGTTGGAGAACCTCATTGGTTTCTTGGAGCAATTGTTTCTCTGGTTTTAAAACGATTTGCAGTTACTAGACGAGAAACATGGCGGCGGCCCCTATTGTCGAGAATTGTTTTCCGGCCACAGTTACGCCGTCGATTGTCAGTTGATTGCGAACTACATCACTCTTTGTAAACTCGCTGGACAGTACGCGTTGACCCCAACAAATTGGGCTACTTCAGACATTTTGTGTCGTGGGCTCTGCCAACACGATGGCTCCCTTTTGCAACTGAGTAACGTCTGCCTCACGACCCATTTTGCAGACTATATCCCACACACACTTGTTCTTCACCACTCACGAAACAGATCTGATCCTGTGTGCTACGTCACCGCTACTTGTCCTTACCAATGCTACATCAGCGCCCTCTGTGTGACCTTGAACTTCCTCCTATCGTGCTATTAGGGGTGCTTATATATATTCATATACACATATATATATATATATATATCTATATATATACCCGCAAGGGGGTTCTAAGCTCGTGCTCTTGAGTGCTCTTTGTGCTCGTTTGTACGTGCTTGTTCCTGGAGGTTTCACGTGCGCCCTCCCGGCCCTAGCACCCAAGGATGATGGGGCTCGGCCTGCAGTCCTTGGTCTTTTTCCACTTCGACTGTCCCCTCCACCCTTTCTTTTCCTCTCACTTTTTCTTTGTTTTTTCCGCTGAGATATGCCCTTTAAATAGAGGCGAATCGTTTCTTCTGAACTAAAAAAAAAAAAAAAAAATATTATATATACACACATATATATGTATATACACACATACATATATATCTATATATATACACACATACATATATATATATATATATACATATATATATATATATATACATAGTATATATATATATATATATATATATTATATATACATATATATAAGCACACCGGACAAAAAATTAGTCACCCTAATAGCACCGATAGTAGAAGTTCAAGGTCACACAGAGGGCGCTGATGTACATTGGTAAGTGACAAGTAGCGTGACGTAGCACACAGAATCAGATCTGTTTCGTGAGGGTGGTGAAGAACAGTGTGGTGTTGGATATAGTCCTGCAAAATGGGTCGTGAGACAGACGTTACTCAGTGGCAAAAAGGAGCCATCGTGGTTTGGCAAAGCCCACGGACACAAAATGTCTGAAGTAGCCCAATTTGTTGGTGTGTCAACGCGTACTGTCCAGCGAGTTTACAGAGAGTGGTGTAGTTCGCAATCAACTGACAATCGACGGCGTAACTGTGGCCGAAAACAATTCTCGACAATAGGGGCCAGCCGCCATGTTTCTCGTCTAGTAACTGCAATCGTTTTCAAACCAGAGAACAATTGCTCCAAGAAACTAATGAGGTTCTCCAGCGACCAATTTCCGAACGGACATTGCGACGAGAACTGCATGCGATTGGACATCTGGAGCAGGGTACCACGAAGAGGCCGCTGTTAACAGCAAGTCACAAATTGGCACGTTATAAATGGCTCAGAGGCACAAAAACTGGACTGCGGCAGATTGGAAACGTGTAATTTGGTCCGATGAGTCCCGTTTTTGTTTGTTCTCCAATGATGGGAGGCGACGAGTACATCGCAGGTCCAATGAAGCCTTTAATCCTGAATGCGTCGAAGGTGTTGTTCAGGTGGAAACATAAAGTGAAGCGCAGGAATAGACACCCACGGACTCTGGCGGAACTTCGGACCGGCTGATGAACGAGTGGCAGCAAATCGATGTTCAGTACATGCACAACCTCGTAGAGTCTCTGCCATCGCCGGATTCGTGCGGTTATCAAGGCCTGAGGCGCCGTCACACGTTATTAGGTACATTCTGAGAGGGGTGACTAATTTTTTGTCCGGTGTGCTTATACACATATATATATATACTTATATATACACATATATATATACACACATATATATATATATATATACACACATATAATATACACACACACATTATATATATTATATATATATATATATATATATATATATATATATATATCTATCAAGGTTGGTTGATTTTCCACATTTTTTTTAGATATCGACTTTGGACTAGTCGAGATAGTCGGGGCTTAATATGATAACTGACAAAAAATTCCAGATCCCTAGCTTTAACCTTTTTTTGAGGAAACAGTTTCAAAAATCGTCAAAAAATCGTACCGAAAAATACCGCATTTTCGCAATTTTCGGCCGAAAAAAACATGCTATTTTCATACAAAAATCCTGAAAAAAGTTACAATTTTATTGAAAAAAAGTAAAAAAAAAAAACACATTTAGATCCCAAGCTCATCATAATTTTCACTGTGAGAGTCCTTAGAAGCAAAGGAAGGCCTCATCTGGCGGCTTAGGGCTTTGGCCAGAATGTGTTTGTGCCTTGATTCGAGTCCATAAACAGTATGGGAAGCTTCAGATGTCAGCTTCACGGCCCTTTCAACACTTTGAGAATGTGAAGGCAGATCAGGTAGCTGCAGCTTGGTGCCATTCAGCAATGCTTCTTGAAGCTCCTGGTAAGAAAAGTCTTCTGTGAGAGCAGGTTCACAGATGCCACTTTGAGAAAGGTTGATTAGTTCTGACCAGTGGGTAGCTTCAATGTTGATGGCTGTGATCTTCTTCAGCCTCTTCTTGGCTGGCTTCCCACTTCTGAAAGAATAATAAATTTATTTATTTTTTATTCCAGTTTAAGATTTAATCCCTATTAGTCTCAGAATTGCTGATTTAAAAAAAAAAAAAAAAAAAAAAAACTATAAATCCCCATAATCGAATTTTTTTTTCATAAAGAATTGAAGATTATTTCCATTATCAGATGGGAAGGGGGAATTGGGATAAGAAAATGTGAAAAAAATTCGATTATGGGGATTCATAGAACTCGGGCCTTTTTCTTATTAAATAAATCCCCATAATCAAATTTTTTTTCACATTTTTTTTTAAATTAATAAATGCGTACCTGATGGACAGAATTTTCTTGAGAGCAGCTTCTCTCACTTCCAAGTCATCCAGACTTCATCATGGAGTACAGCACATTCTCGGGCAGCAAGGCAAAAGCATTGTACTTCAGGTTCTTGAAAGCAACACCCTGGATTTCTTCAGACTGCTGCTTGATCCTCTGGATTATGTTGAAGATGTACAGCTGCTGATTGTGGAACTTGCCGTCCCTTTTGATCTCAAACCAACTGACTGCATACACTTCCACAATGAACTTGATGGCCTGGTAAAGCTTATCCTGTAGTTCTGGAGGGTAAGCACCTCTGGTCCACAGACACATCAATCTAATTGCCAAAGTCAACCATCTTGCATGGTTTAATGGTCCAATTTTCCAGGCAGCAAATCTTGGGGTGACTTTGCCCCTGGAAATTCCAAGCACATACTCCAAAAGAAGCCTCTGGTCGCTACTAAGATCATTCAGTGTCTCCTCAGCAAATTCCATGTCATCCAGGGGGGCCACTGAGTTTCGTGAATTCCACTTGTGGTAGATCTTGGTAGTCAATTTCACAGAGTTTTCCCAGCGGACCAGTGAAAGCAGTGGGACTTTTGGTACTGCCATCAAGATGCTTGAAAAGAGCTCTGAAAGGAAGCTCATTCTGATGGAGTGAACAGCCAATGGTGTGCAATTTCCGCTCAATTTTATTTTCCAGAGCTGTTACAAGGCCTCCCTCCCAGCCAGTGTTTGTATTTGTGTTGCCAAGGACAGCAGCTTTGAGGGTATGAACACTGCTAAACTCCTCCAAGACACTAGCAACTTCTTCACCAAGAAGAACTCCAGTCGCACCTTCAATTGGGATGACTCTGTGAGTAAGATATGTTCCACTTTCAGTTCCCGGCTCCTTTGTGAAAGTCAAATGGTGCTCTTGTCCCTTTCCTTTCTTCAGCTTAGTCTCCCCATTTTCATCCTTAACTTCTCTGTACAGCAAAGTGTCCTTGTCAACTTTCCCATCAACCCCAATACAGACTAACTTTTCCAGACCCTCATTGTGCTTTTCATCACTTTTCACTTTCATTCTAGCTTTTTCTCTGTCCATTTTCGATTTATCAACTATTATCTGTCTCACATCAAGGCCAGGCTTAAGCAGGTCCATAGCTTGTAAGTCCAGGAGGAAGGCATTAGCAAGACTTGCCCCAAGATTGGAAGAAACATCACCCCTGATCAGTTCCATGGCATATCTGGGGGTTTTCAAAAGCTGTAACCTACACTTGGGTGCCTCCTTGGCTGAACTCTTCAGCTTCACCACCAGATGGCTGAATGAAAATAAAAATAAATTACTAAAGCGAAAATGGGGGAAAATAGGGGAAAAAGTAGGGAAAAATATGGGTAAAAATCGACGAAAATGGGCGGAAATAAGAATAAATTACTAAAGCGAAAATGGGGGGAAATAGGGACAAAAAGTAGGGATAAATTTGGGTAAAAATGGGATAAGATATAGGAAAAAATATATATTACCTCTCCTGATTCTCCTGAGCTGGATTCAAAAGAAATATCTTGTGAAGGTGTGGAGGCAAAAGTGACCAAATCTACTTCCTGCTACTGTTGAATCTAGCTCTGTAATCTTTCTGCTTCAGCTGCAGCTCTCTGGTCTCTCTTCACAGCAGCTTTATCCACAGATCCCAGCTGGAAAGTGCCCTTGGGTCCTATTTTGGCCCTCTGATCTCTCAAGTATTCTCTCTCCTCTACTGGAACCTGAAATATTAAAGTATATTAAATAGCGGATCTAAAATAAGAGATAAAATCCTGAAAAAAAATTGATTATTAATTTCTATTACCAGTGGGGGGGGAGGAAGATTACAGGAGGAAAATGCGGATATTTTTCAATTACAAGCATTGAATTTCCTTCCATTTAAAAGGCACCTAATCGCACTAAGTTAGGCCAGTTAAAAGTTAAAAAAATAATAGCATTACCTTCTTACTGGGAGGACAAGTGCAGATTATGTGCTGTGTTTGACAATTTTCTTTCTTGCACTTCACAGCATTGTCATCACAGGGACGAACACGTAGCTTACAGGTGCAAGCAGAAATGTCAAAAAGTTTATCCAGCTTTTCCTCCAGATTCTGCTCCTGGACTGTAGAAAGAGATTCCTGTTTATCTCTTTTGCTTTCTTGAAGCACACTTTATCCACCAATTTCACTACATAATATTCCTCATAAGGGGCAGCCGCGGTTCACTGCCTGCCAGATCTCAATCACATCCTTTGCTATCATTTTAGCAATATCATAATCTTTCAAGTCCGGGTGGCTGTTTTGGAGGAAATAACTGTACTGAATAACTTGGCGGAGGTTAGGAGGCTCTGTTTTATCCAAAGGGGAAGGCTGGCCATTGAATTTTTTGGCACTATCACTTCGAGTTAACACTGCAGACTTCCGTTTTTTATCCATTTTTATGAAATATCTGAAAATAAACACAATTAAATGAACGCATCATAAAATAACTTAATTTAATACATTTTATAGGTAAATATCATTAAAAAATAGAAAATAATACACTAATAAACATCTATAATGCATTTACAATAAGTTTCAAGCATCGTTTTGTTAAAAAAGCCGAATTTTAATCGATTATTTTGATGAAATAAGGTCCGATATTTTGTTTGTTTACACTGCGCGAATGCCGCGCGCGCGATTTTACGCGTAAAATTTGGCAATTTTACAACTTAAAAATAATTAACAATCCTCAAAAAATACAATCATTTTCACAAATATGAGTTGGTGCAACGTTTTTTATACCGGGTGGACCTTTTAACTCTGACGGTTTTAATATCCTTATAACTTTTTTGTTTTTTAACCAAATCAAATAAAATTTATACACAACATGTACATACATAAAGTTTTTTTGGATATAAATTTAATTACCTTTATAATCTTACAAGGTTAGTTATAAACTTCAATGTGATTTCCACCATTTTCGATCAGTATAGGCAGCCTTGCTCTGTATTCCAAAGCCACCTTTTGTCGCATTTCGACCGTAATTTCACCAAAAGCTGTTTGAATTCTCTGTTTCAGTTCATGAATGTCGGTTGGTCTTGTCGCGTAGACTTTCGACTTAAACCGCCATAAAAAAAAGTCGCAAGGGGTGAGATCGGGAGAGCGTGGGGGCCAGGGCATATTGGAACACTAGCAATTACGCAATAACTTTGGCTTATTTTATACGACATTTCGTTATAAAGCATTTGTTTTCGTATACGTCAAAAGGTTTTTCTTCGCCATTTCGTCAATTCTGCAGATAGATAAAAGCAGCTTAATGAAAAAAAAACTTTATGTATGTACAATTTTGTACACATGTTGTGTATAAATTTTATTTGATTTAGTTAAAAAACAAAAAAGTTATAAGGATATTAAAACCGTCAGAGTTAAAAGGCCCACCCTGTACATTAATATCTTTCTATCTAGACTAGTCCAAGATCACAGTTCCAAAATCAACCTACCCTAATATATATATATATATATATAATATATATATATATATATATATGATGAATAAAACCACGAAGAGAAAAGAAACACAAAGGGGTGCTCAAGCGCTTTCGTCTAATGACATCCTCAGGAACACTGGAGTGAAAGGACAGATCAAGGCAATATATAGGTTACAAAAATAAACATACATACATATTCACATATATATATATATATATATATTATATATATATATATATACACATATACAATATATATATATATACATATATAGAGTAAGCATAGAAAAAATTGGGGAGGAGCAAACAACATTTGTATGGGAAATTGACACTTTTAGCACTTCGGCCGACATTCAATATAAATTCAAATGGCTTGTTTATGAAACAGGTCACAAAAGAATAAAGAAATAAAAATAAATATAAATATAAATTGAGAAAAAATTAATTACAAAATAGTGCCTTAGTGATATATATGTCACAGCCTAAATAACCATAAAGAAATAAACCGACAAATAAAAAACCACATATATATATATATATAATACACACACATACATATATATAGTAAATAAAGAAAAATTGTGGGAGGATAAACACATTTGTATGAGAAAATTACACTTTTAGCACTTTGGCCGACCTTCAATATAAATTCAAATGGCTTGTTTATTGAACAGGTCACAAAAGAATAAAGAAATAAAAATAAATATAATTATAAAAAGTGCCTTAGTGATATATATGTCACAGCCTAAATAACCATAAAGAAATAAACCAACAGATAAAAAACCAAAAATTGTAAGTGGAGTCTACAAATTCAAGCTCAAAAGGGAAGTTTACAATCAATTTAATAGATGATGCCAAATTGATATATATGTCACAAAGAAATAAAGAAATAAACCAAAAAAAATTAAAAAATAATAAAAAAATAATAATAAATTGAAAAATAAATTTTAAGAGAGGCACACCAATTTATAAGGGAAAAATTACCAAAGGTTTTTTAGTTATTGTCTGAATCATGCATATTATGGTCACAAACGAATAAAAAAGTACAAGTAAATATAAATTGGAAAACAAAATGATGCCTAGATGATATATAAAGAACCATAAAAATATATACAACATATATACGGTATATATACGAAATATAAACGCAATATATACAGAATATATACAGGGCGTCCCAAAAAAATGTATACACACTTTAAATACTTATAAAGGCAGTGTTTATTAAAATACATTTCATTTTCAAAATGTAATAGAATCTACAGACATTATTTAATTGTTTTGTCAACGCCTGTTTTCAAACTGACGTCCGTTCTGGTCCAGGCACTGCTGATAACGCGAAGCAATGGAATCGCAAACATCACGAAACATTTCGTTTGGTATTTGTGTGCATTCTCGTTCAATGGCTGCTCTCAATTCAGCGACTGTTGCAGGTTTTATAGCGTAGACTTTGTCTTTTAAGTATCCCCATAAAAAAAGTCTAGTGGTGTGAGGTCTGGTGAACGCGGAGGGTATTCTACGAAACCCCTTCGTCCAATCCACATCCACATCGTGCCAAGTACCACTCGCAATACTCCACTCTTCGGTCCGGATCATCTTCATTAATAGCATGGACTAATCTTGGAATGTAACTTTTCCATTGACAGCGCTTCAAAATGCGTTGGACAGACGATTCTGAAATTCCTACCTCACGACTCGCTTGCCGCACAGATTTTCTTGGACTTTGGTGATACGTTTCCAGTACTCTTTCTTGCTTTGTGGGGCTTGTCGATGTCCGTGGTCTTCCGGAACGCTTCTTGTGGACATTCTGAACAGTTCTATCAGCTTCAAACTTATCTCTAATTCGAGTGATGGTAAGTCGCGTTGGTGGATCTGTTTGAAACTCCCTCCTAAACTGTCTTTAGTGTCTTTGCACTTCAACTGCGTTTTCACACTTCCAGTAGCATTTTAGAATGAATTTCCTTTGTTCAAAGCTTAGTCTGACTGCCATTATTAATTCTAATGGGTTTAACTTGGAAAGAAACATCAATTGAGCTATCAGCTGTTAAAGTGTGTATACATTTTTTTGGGACGCCCTGTATATATATGCATAAGGGAAAAAATTACCAAAGATTTGTTTTTATAATTATTGTCTGAAAAAACGGTAGGTCGCAAAAGAATAAAGAAATAAAAATAAATATAAATTGAAAAAATTACAAATAATACAACTACACATGTATACCCGCATAACCAAATATATATACATATACATACATATATACAAACACACACACGCACCACACACACACACACATATATATATATATATATATATATATATATATATATATATATATACACATACAAGCTTGACCTTCGCGAAATGAGAAATCATCGCGCAGAACCTTTGTAAGGTTGTAAGGTAAGGTACATACACATATATACATATATATATACATATATATACACATACATACATACATATACACACATACATACATACATATACAGTATATACACATATACATACACACACATTTAACTGCAATGACCACGCACATACTCACATACACATACATACATACATACATACACACACACGCATACAGCAAAAAATTGAAAAATAAAATTGTAAGAGAAACCTACAGATTTATAAGGAAACAAAGACAAAAACAAATTTTTACCAAAGATTTAACAACCTGCCCTTTTCAAGGATTGTAAATTCACTTTCAATGGCGAGCATTATCAACAAGTTTTTGGGATGGCCATGGGCAACCCTTTGTCGCCCCTTCTCTCCAATATTTATATGGAGTTTTTTGAAATTACTTACATTCCGAGAATCCTGGGGGTTGGCATCCCTTGGTTGCGGTACGTCGACGATATTTTGTGTATCTGGCCCATGAATCGTGACCTGGATGACTTCCTCCTTCAGTTAAATGACCAAGTCCCCTCCATTAAATTTACTTTAGAAGTGGAACAAGACAACTCAATCCCATTTTTGGATGTGCGTGTTCATAGGGATAGCCCGGGTTTTAAGTTTAGTATCTATCGGAAAAAAACAAACAATTTGTCCTACGTACACTTTTACTCTGGACATGACACCCCTATTAAAAAGGCCATATTTTCCTCAATGTTTCTCCGCGCTCTTAGGATCGCCAGTCCGGAATACATCGATGCCGAATTGGAAAATATCAACGGTATTGGAAGTGAGTTGTGTTACCCATCTGCATTCATGGAATCTTGTCTTAATAAGGCTAAACGAACCTTCTATCGTGTGAATAATAACACTCGCACCTTGTCAAAGAATATTTTAGTACTTCCATTTTTCCCGGGCTTCTTAGGCATTGCTAATGTACTTAAACTTTTGGATATCAGTGTAGTTTTTTCATATAACAATATTGTGAAAAACATCATAGTAAAAAATAGCCCTACCAATAATTTAGGCATTATCTATAAAATTGGGTGTAAGCAATGTGATTCCTTTTACATAGGTCAGACGGGAAAGGATTTGCAAACGCGTGTAAAACAGCATCAATATTCCGTTAGAACGGGACAGTTGTCCAGTGCCCTTTTTGTCCATTTGTCAGAGTTACCCCATTGTATTGATTGGAATAATGCTTCAGTTTTGTTTCACTCTAGCAACATTAACAGAAATATTCTTGAGTCGGCTATAATTCAACTTACAAATAACCTTAACATGAGTAAAGGTTTGTTTCAACTCGATCCCGTTGCTCTGAATTCCTTCAGAATGGATTTAAACAAAAAGGGCAGGTTGTTAAATCTTTGGTAAAAATTTGTTTTTGTCTTTGTTTCCTTATAAATCTGTAGGTTTCTCTTACAATTTTATTTTTCAATTTTTTGCTGTATGCGTGTATGTGTATGTATGTGTATGTGAGTATGTGCGTGGTCATTGCAGTTAAATGTGTGTGTATGTATATGTGTGTGTATGTATATGTGTGTATATGTATATGTATGTATATGTGTGTATATGTATGTATGTATGTGTGTATATGTATATATATGTGTATATATATATATATATATATGTGTATGTACCTTACCTTACCTTACAACCTTACAAAGGTTCTGCGCGATGATTTCTCATTTCGCGAAGGTCAAGCTTGTATGTGTATATATATATATATATGTGTGTGTGTGTGTATATATGTATGTATATGTATATATATTTGGTTATGCGGGTATACATGTGTAGTTGTATTATTTGTAATTTTTTTAATTTATATTTATTTTTATTTCTTTATTCTTTTGCGACCTACCGTTTTTTCAGACAATAATTATAAAAACAAATCTTTGGTAATTTTTTTCCTTATGCATATATATATATATATTCTGTATATATTGCGTTATATTTCGTATATATACCGTATATATGTTGTATATATTTTTATGGTTCTTTATATATCATCTAGGCATCATTTTGTTTTCCAATTTATATTTACTTGTACTTTTTTATTCGTTTGTGACCATAATATGCATGATTCAGACAATAACTAAAAAACCTTTGGTAATTTTTCCCTTATAAATTGGTGTGCCTCTCTTAAAATTTATTTTTCAATTTATTATTATTATTTTTTAATTTTTTTTTTTTTTTTTTTTTTATTTCTTTATTTCTTCGTGACATGACATATACAGGGTGTCCGAGAATTATCTGTACAATTTTTGGCTGTTATTAAAAGTCAACCATGAAGTGTAGAAATTCCAGTTTTGTCCCATTTTACAGAGAATCTCATTAAGTTTTTTCTGATACCAAGTTTTGACAAGTTTTTTAGAAATTCCAGTGTGTCCGAACATTATCTGTACAATTTCATCTTTTAATAAAATTCTTGATAACACACGTAAAATTCTTAAACAAGATTATTTAGAATCTGTATTTTCAAAAGTTTCTTTTATTAAAGTAACGTTGTTACAAACATTCGATATGTGCACCATTAGTGATTCGCAAAACATCCAATCGATACTCCAAATGTTGCCATGTACGCTGCAGCATATCCACATCAATTCGCTCAATAGCAGCTGTGATTCTTGCTTTTAAATCATCAATGTCTGTCACCCGCGTACATTTCTAAAAAACTTGTCCAAACGTGGTATCAGAAAAAACTTAATGAGATTCTCTGTAAAATGGGACAACACTGGAATTTCTACACTTCATGGTTGACTTTTAATAACAGCCAAAAATTGTACAGATAATTCTCGGACACCCTGTATATCAATTTGGCATCATCTATTAAATTGATTGTAAACTTCCCTTTTGAGCTTGAATTTGTAGACTCCACTTACAATTTTTGGTTTTTTATCTGTTGGTTTATTTCTTTATGGTTATTTAGGCTGTGACATATATATCACTAAGGCATTATTTTGTAATTTTTTTTTTTTTTTCTTCCAATATTTATATTTATATTTATTTTTATTTCTTTATTCTTTTGTGACCTGTTCCATAAACAAGCCATTTGAATTTATATTGAAGGTCGGCCAAAGTGCTAAAAGTGTCATTTTCCCATACAAATGTGTTTATCCTCCCACAAGTTTTCTTTACTTACTATATATATATGTATATGTGTATGTGTATATATATATTTGTGGTTTTTTATTTGTCGGTTTATTTCTTTATGGTTATTTAGGCTGTGACATATATATCACTAAGGCACTATTTTGTAATTAATTTTTTCTCAATTTATATTTATATTTATTTCTTTATTCTTTTGTGACCTGTTTCATAAACAAGCCATTTGAATTTATATTGAATGTCAGCCGAAGTGCTAAAAGTGTCAATTTCCCATACAAATGTTGTTTGCTCCTCCCACAATTTTTTCTATGCTTACTATATATACAGTATGTATATATATGTATATGTGTATATGTATATATATATATATATGTATATATATGTGAATATGTATGTATGTATGTATGTTTATTTTTGTAACCTATATATTGCCTTGATCTGTCCTTTCACTCCAGTGTTCCTGAGGATTAGTCAGGGGGCTTAATCATATAATTGTTCAAATCATTCCAAAAGTGCCATTTTTGGACCACAGGTAGCTATGACCATTCTAATTTGAATGTTTGCGGGAGCCAAGCTGGGCTCCCACTGTGGCGGCCATATTGGCCAAATCAAAATGGCCGCTGTCCAAAATGACATCCACTTGAGTACCAATACTAGTACAGGTTACATAGTTAACTTGATAAAGAATAAGAGTCAGCATCAACATCTTTTGCTATTAAACTTTAGTATATACGCAAGTACAATCTTCTTTATTCCTTTTACTCACAGTACTGCATCTCATGATAATGTCTATCCAATAGATGGCTGTTCACTGATTAATAGTCGTCATTGTTCAGGCAGCCACCCTCACACTTGCAGAGTGTCGTACATCGAATTCCAGCACTACTGCATTTGCAATTCCCTCTGCAGGCTTTAGTGCATCCGCAATGAAGGAGAAGAGCACATGCCTTACTGGCATCAGCGAGAGTTGTCCAGAAAGGGAGCCATTGGTTGCTGCGCTTGTCATATTCCCATCCCCATTTATCAAAAGCAGGGAGTGTCTGATGGCATGTGGTTGACTGCTTCCACACAAAACTTGCCTGCAACAATGACCTCTTGATATGCTGGAAGAGGGCAGCTTGGGTAGGTGGTATGCTGTCCAATGATCGACTGCCACTAGAAAACAGATGGTGCCTGGCTATGTTTACAGATGCTTGTCCACATGTTTTACTGTACATGAGCACAACAAACCTCTCAATGTGTGTCATTTCAGGAGATACTAGACTGAAGGACTCGGGGTCTTCAGTCAATTTGATCATGGTTTCAGTTAAGTTTGGTGTATTATTCCATGCAGTCCATGCTGTCTTCTTCCCACATCTAAGAAACTGAGACGTAGTATCGCAGCCTGTTAGTGCATGGAACAGAGGTAGAGCCAGCGACTTTGGTGGACCAAGCTGTGATCGAATGCTGTGCACTGGGATGTCTCGGTAATATTTGCCACTACCAAAACCAATCCAGAGTTCTGTTAGGTCAAGCTGTTGAAAGAAATCAATGGCAAGAACGACTATGTCACTGTCAACAGTGCGGATGAATGCTTTCTTGTGACCCTGAGATGATGCGTGAGCAAGATGCAGAATGATCCGCGTATCAGCCTCTGTGTGGTTGCATGGTTGGAGCCCTGATATATCAAATGCTTTATTGGAGAGCACAGTTTCTAATTCAGTGCTGAGGAGTAGTTTTCCACCCATGTCAATCTTGATCAGCTGTTTACTGATAAAGACGAACAGTTCCTTCTTGTTTTCCACATTTTTCAAATATGACTGCCAGTCTCGTTTGGGAATGGGTGTGGTACCATCACTATCTGGATCAAGTCGAGTACGTGCTCCTGAACCACGCCGCTGCTGTGCAAGTGATTTCAGACTGTCTTCAGGATAGGTATCCCACACGGCATCGACGCGCTCAACTGTGTCAGTCATCTGTGCTTTAATGAAAGGTATGATGTGTAGAGATACATATTCAGCAAATGTTGATGCTCTACTTGGACGCACAATGTGGACGATGGCGGCCATGTCATACAACTGAACTGTCACTTGCTTAACAGGATTGGCAGATCCAGTTGGTGCATTGACACATGCAAGAATGTCTGATTTATTTCCAGCTCTGAGTGAACCTCGGTCTGAGAGTGAAGGGGGCTCTCGCTGATTCTCGTATGTGAAAAATTCTGTCATATCCGCATCTGGACGTGATTGTAGAGACAGGAATAGCTGAGTAATGAGCACTGTGTTTTGCTTCTGTACCCCCACTTTGCTACTCTTCTTGCGTGGGTCTGGCCGATTGCTGAATGTGTACACATTGTTTTTCTTTATAGTGTTTGATATAGGAACTGTCCCTTTGTCCAGCATAGTCTTTATATACTCCTCATGAAGGGCTTGGCCAACTTCCTGTATCTGTGACAGTGATGCTGCTACTTCATTCTCCATAACATCGTGTGTGTCAAGGGCTACAAGCTCCTGATTTGTGGCCAGGAAGGGGTTGCCCAGTTCAGACACCACCTTTGTGAATGACTTGACATCCTTCAAAAACCTAGACTGTAGCCCAGGTGCTGTTTCGTGGTGGCCAGTTGGTCCTTCTGTAAGTTTCTGAGCATTCTCAAACTCTTCTATCATTCTGACACATTCAGGACCTGCCAACATGTACAATGCTAATGCTTCTGTTTTGTCATAGAGGTCAGATGCTCCACCACAGCCCTGCAGTACTTTGTTCATCTGCTCATGAGATTGATCTTTCGCGATGAGGCTGAATGTACGAGCAGACTTTTGGACTGTAAAGTTCCCTTTGAGGTACTCTGCGTACACCTGTGGATGGCTTTCAGCAAGACCAACCATATCTCTGACATGAATCGGCAACCAGCGGGCATAGTTAGTGTGGTCCAGCACAAAGAACCATGGACATAGTTCATCACCTGCAAAAATAATAAAAAATAGATTAATAGTGGACAAAATGTCAGTAGAAATCCAATGTAAAAGTTAATATAGCTGTTACAACCACAAATCTAAGTGCAATAATTATGTATCATGATTCAATTGACATAAAATGTACATTTCTTATAAAATAATATCAAATGTGGATATATACGACCTGACGTATATCTTGAATTAAAAAACAAATATCAGAACTGGATTCTCTATACTCAAAAACATACAAAAAGTGTAATTATTTGCTGTTCTACTATGATTGGTTGTTATTTTATCGCCCAATGTCAGACCAGATGGCGGCCATCTTGGATTCGTCCATAATGGCCGCCACAGGGAGAGCCCATGTTGGCTCCCGCAAAGAAATGAATGCTTATGGTCATATCTACCCCTGGTAAAAAAATGGTACTTTTGGAACAAAGGGAACAATCGGGGTGATTTTTTGGATTAAGCCCCCTGACTAGATGTCATTAGACGAAAGCGCTTGAGCACCCCTTTGTGTTTCTTTTCCCTTCGTGGTTTTATTCATCATAAATATTTTTCACGTGTCACTTTCGTGAAATAATTTTTCATATATATATATATATATATTATATATATATATATATATATATATATATATATATATATATATACTGGTCAAAAAAGAAACGCAATTTTTGAGATTTATTAATAAACATGAGGACTCAGTATATAGTAAATGATTCTTTAACATAACAAACAGTCAATAACGCGTATGGCCACCCCTAGCCACAATGCAGGCTTGGAGTCTGGCCCTCATCGACCTCAACAGTCTCTGCAGGAAAGCAACAGGGATGGCCCTCCACTCTTCAATAATTGCATTGGTCAGTTCCCTGATGTTCTGCGGCTGATGCTGACGTCTGCGAACTCGCCGTTCAAGTTCATCCCATGCGTGCTCTATCGGTGACATGTCTGGGCTGAAGGCTGGCCATGGTAAGGTCTGCACCTGTTGTCCCTGCAGGTACGCCTGCACTATCCTGGCTGCATGAGGTCTGGCATTCCTGTTGCAGGAGCACCAATTCTGGATGTTGCCTCATGAATGGAAGAACATGTGGGTGAAGAATCTCATCCCTGTAGCGCTGGGCAGTCAGAGCTGATAGGCCACGATAGGTCACGGTGCTGATAGGCCCATTGCAGGCGTCGTTGCCTTCTTGCATCAGTGAGAAAAGGACCTCTGTAAGGCCTGCGGGATCGGAGTCCTGCATTACGGAGTCGGTTTCTGACGGTCTGGTCACTAATTCTGTTGTTGTGGATACCAGGTGTCTCTCTGGCTGTCTGACGAGCATTCCGCTGCCGATGACGCAGGTGCTGCAGTACAATGTGGCGATCCTGGCGTTGGGTCGTCACACGAGGTCGCCCACGTCTTGGCAGGTCCTGAACACTTCCTGTGGCATTGTACCGTCTAACAAGCCTAGAGATTGTGCTGGGATGCACATGCATTCGTTGTGCAACTTGGACAGCAGACATGCTTGCATCCAACATGCCCAAGGCACGACCTCTGTTGACCTCTGAGAGTCGTGGCATGCCTCAATCGCGGGAAAAAGTTTGGTTTTCTCAACGGGCAGTGTGTATTCTGTGAAGTCAAAGAAAAAATGCATGCCTTCATAAAGAATACATTCAATTTAATCTCTGTTTATTGTTTGTAACAAAATGGCGTCTTAGGCGGGATTAGTCAGGTTTAAAAACATGCACTAAGTGGCTTTAAAAGATTTGAACAACATTTAACCATAATCTTGAAACTGTGATAATACCACTAACAACTTAAATTTTACACCATATGCAAGCTAATTGTGTTTTTTTTTTACCAGTATATATATATATATATACACACACACACATATAATATATATATATATATATATATATATATATATTAGACCGTTTCACGATTATATGGTAATTTTTCAAATTGAATTTTGATAAACGCACACACTTTTATTTTTTTATATAAAGGAAGAAAAACAAATAGACAAAATATCATTTTATTTGAATGATAAAAAGGCACCCTCAGATGGCACTTCTTTTACATTAATGGATAATTAGAGCAAATATAAGACTGAACGAAAAATATGTTTTAAAACAAAGCGACTTAAATTCTATTTAAGACATATATTGATTAAGAATATAGGGATTTCAGTGGCTGAGGGACCTCCTTTCTCTCATTTTCAATGATTTGAAAGGCCAGTTGTCTCTCTTCCTCACTCTTTGTGAGCTTCTCATTAAACTCTGTAGCCAGTTTGACTCCTCGTTCAGCACAGTCGTTGATTACTTTGACTGCCATGACCCGATTACGGTGCTCCTCAATGTCTTCAAGTTTCTTGGGAATTTATATTTTTAAACACTTGAAGAAGTCTTGTGTTTGAGTTGTGACAAAACTGGTAATCTTTAAGTCATTGGGGTTTTGCAACATTCGGGGGTCCACCTTTCTTGCCCTCACTTTTCGAGGAGGCGCGTGGTGAAGGTTGTGGAGCATTAGAACCTTATCATCTTCAGTCACGAGGTTTGAGAAAAAGCCAAATCCTACAAGATCCTCACTCAAGTACCAACCATGGTTCTGAAGTTTTTTGAGGGCTGTAGCACCCACTTCCTTATCAACCTGGATCTTGTAGATATGTAGCATCTTGAGGAGGGCCAAATCATTTGCTGGAGCATCAATTCCAACTGGAGATGTATACCAAGCTTGAAGATAAACTGTCACTGAAAAGGCGTTTATTCGTATCAGAGCTTGTTTTTCATGAGGGGTGAGAAGGAATTGGTTCCTAAATAAGTAAATTTTTAAGGAATAGATGCCCTTTCCCATCCATCTAGCTCTGCTGTAAGCTCCTGGGTAATGGAATCTGCTATCAGAGCCTTTATTTGTTTTAGGCATTGGACAACCAAGGAAGATAAGTGCAAGTTCTAAGTATTCCCTGTAGTCACCTCGAGTGTGGCCCTCTTGAAGTTTGGAGTTGATGAAAGAAATAAGCTTGTCTCTGTGCTTCAAGATCCAATGATCTAAAGATTCTGAGGTGAGATCATTGGGTTCATAGGGCTTGTAATTCTGCTGATCAATGTTATCCCAACAATCTCTGAATCGATTGAATAAGGGAATTTGTGGACCCGACGAAGAGAAAAACATGTCAAAAACTGCAGTGATAAGAAGCTCGTGGATATGGTGGCGGCATGCCAGAAAAAGGAATGATCTCTGAAGGGCCTTTTGGATGATGGTACAAGTCCCAGCATGGATACCTGTATTGCTTGCAGTAGTATCAAAACAAAGGCCTGCTACCCACTCATTTACTTGTGGCCATTGCTTCAAGACATCTAAAACTGCTCTCCCCATTTCTTCTCCCGTTCCAGAAATAAGCTTTGGAATAGACAGGTAATTTTTCTAATTCGCCTGCACCAGTCACAACAATGGGCATTACATCAATCTTACCCCCATGCATGGATGGAAGAAGCTTTCCATCAAAATGAATTATTAAAGGGGTATTTGGTTGGAAACTGGCTTTAATGTCTTCTCCCATCTGCATCCGTGTTGATCGCCGAGACCTGTAGATAGAGGATGATGAAAGTGTGATCTCTTCAATTTCCACTCCAGCAGCTGAAAGGGCAGGTGCCACAATGTGCAAAGCAGCTCTTGCAGATGTTCCAGTGCGGTCCAGAGCAGCCAAGAACTTTTTATCCCTAACAATTACACCTGGTTCAAGCTTCTCCTTTTTTGAAGATGATGATGAGAGTGCTCTGTAGAACAATTCATCACCAGATGATTCTTCACTTCCTCCTGAACCGGAATTTTCACATTGGTTGAGATCCACAACCTTTGTCAATTGCCTCATTTCTTCCTTTGATTTCCTGCGAAGTTTTTCCATTCTTTCCATGCTTATCTGTCGTGCTTTCGCCTTTCTTGAAAACTCCTTGTCTTCTGGACCCATAATCATTTTCCGATCGTTCCTTTGATCCTTAAGAAAATCTTTATCCTCCTGCATTTTATTTCTGTTTCCACTTCTGAATGAGCTACATCGAAAAGCTTCTTTAAGCTGGTGACAAATTCTGCTTCATTCTTCTCTTGGGTAGGAGTTCGTCGAGTTCGGTTCTTGACCACCCCTTCATGCTTATTGTAAAGCCTTTTAAGCTTTGAGACAATATAAGGCTTGTGGGATGTAATTAAGGAGGCTTTTTCACACATAGCAATAACTTCGTTGGCTACAGTTGCGCAAACTACAGAGACATTTTGCTTTCCCACCTTAATGTGATAAAAAAGACGTTTAAGGACATCAGTTAGTTGGAAGCTGCTTCTCAGAAAAACCCTCTTCCAGCACTTGTCCGACCAACCAGACTTCACACTTGTTTCTGGTTTTTGCCATAATTCTGAGGGAAAAAGTTTTACCACCTGTTAGTCTTAATAATAATATAATATAATCATTAATCACTCACCTAAATTATATTATGACTTGATTACTGAAAGAAAGTTGTAAAGTAACATGAAGTAACCTTTCTAGAACAGTAAACTTGTGAAAATATCAGTAATTATAGATGAAAAAGCAAATAAAACATCATATAATCCATAAAGGAAAAAAATAGAAATTCTAGAATAGTTATCCTGAAGGAAGAATTTTCTAGAATTCTCTCTAAAGATATAGGGGGGTTACTGGACCATTCCTGAAAATGACCTACTTATCTTCCAATTTTATTTATGAATTTTATATACCAAATTTAAGAGGACATCACAAAATAAATAAAATATTTGCCAGAAAAATGAAAATTTTCTCATGAGGGGTAAAATAGATATGCATTGAGGGGTGGGATAACAATAAGCTCTTGTCTTAATATTTTGCATGAAGTCTTTACTCATGACATATTACGTTTTTAGTATGTGTGCGTTGAGCCATCATAAATTTCGATTTTTCGAAACGGCCTAATATAATATATATATATATATAGGGTGGGGCACGGGAACCAAGTGTTTTTGGAATAATCAGGAAAATGATATTTATTTTTGTAAAGAAAATATATTGGTAGAACAACATTCGTAAGAACATAGCATTTCATGTCATAATAATCATGTACCGAAAATTATATCTGGCATATGATGTCCTTGGCCGTCGACGCATTGTTGAAGGCGTTTACGAAAATTGGCCTCCACTCTTCCCAGCAGGTCTCTGTTGATTTGGATGATTTGTTGACGGATCGCTTCCTTCAATGCATCTAATGTACGGGGCTTGTCCTCGTAGACACGTGACTTGAGGTACCCCCATAGAAAGAAGTCACATGTGGACAAGTCAGGGGACCGAGGGGGCCATGCAATGTCACCAAATCTCGAAATGAGATGGTTGGGAAACAGGGGGCGAAGAACAGCCATTGACGCTCTGGCGGTGTGTGGCGTGGCCCCATCTTGCTGAAACCACAAATGTCGACGAGCAATACGCCTTCTTCGTAACTCAGGGATGAAAAAGGTGTTCACCATCTCAATGTAACGCCCAGATGTTATGGTAACGGTAACCCCATTTTGTTCGAAGAAATAGGGACCGATGACGCCAAACTTTCCCACCGCGCACCAAACTGTAACCTTAGGGCTATGCAGCGGTTTTTCATGGAGTTGTCGCGGATTTTCAGCAGCCCAATACCGACAGTTTTGATTGTTGACGGCCCCATTAAGGTGGAAATGGGCTTCATCACTCATTACCACCATCATGTTTTCATTCTGCTCATAAAGTGCAAGCATTTCCTGTGCAAAATTCAGTCGTTGGGGGCAATCGTTTACATTCAATTCCTGCACCATCGCTAACTTGTATGGGTGAAAATGTAATTCTTCATGCAAAATCCGTCTAACAGTACGATTGCTGATTCCGAGTGCAGCTGAATGTCTCCGAGCAGAGCGGCCTGGGCTTTGCAACATCGCTTGTCTGACCCTTTCAACGTTCTCTGGAGTACGCACAGTGCGTTGCGGCCCCTTCGGTTTGTTTTCATTATTGAGCCTCCTGTTCGAAGATTGTTAACCCAACGTAAGATTGTGTCACGAGCGGGAACAGAGTCATTTCGATGAATGTTGAATCTGCGGCGAAACGCACGCTGAACTGCTGTCACTGACTCGCCACTCCTAACAAAATGATCATACGCGAACATGCGGTGTTCTAACGTCCACTGCTCCATGATGGCACCTGAAAGATAAAGGTGAGTGTTAGTTAAAGTTAAATGCTATGAACCCAGGAATGGAATGCTACCTACCGCACGCCCCTCCCATTCCTAATGGCCGATTACTAGCTATTCAAAAAACACTTGATTCCCGTGCCCCACCCTGTATATATATATATATATATATATATATACACACACATATATATATATATATATATATATATATATTATTACACACACATATATATATATATACACACACATATATATATATATATATATATATATATATATATATATATATATATACACACACATATATATATATATATATATATACACACACACATATATATATACACACACACACACACACACACATATATATATATATATATATATATATATATATATATATTACGGTGGCCCAAAAAAAACGAGACCAATTTTTTATCACGAATTTTCGGTGGCCGTTGTAGCTAGAGACTTGAAATAGAAATCAAAATAAAATTTAATCAATTCCCTTTCAAATATGTCTTTAACATGATAGAGTCTAGCTGGCCCCTAAATGGCTAAAATCGCCTTTGAAAAAAATTTACTTTAAAAAAATGTTGCGGAAAATAACGATGATTCATTTAAATTTTAATATGAGATTTTCAATAGATAAACAAACCCTATCCCTTCAGTTTTTTATAAAAGACTCGATGTGGCCTCCGTCACAATCAACGACAGCTTGCAATCTTGCTCTCCATTTAGAAATAGCCTTTGCAATCGACTCCTGTGTAAGACTTTCCCAAGCATCAAGAATTCGTTCTCGAAGATGAAGCGCGTTTCTAATTTTCTGACCACGGTAGACTTTTTCTTCTAATGCTGACCACACGAAGTAGTCAATGGGATTTAGATCAGGACTGCTGGGCGGCCAGTTCTCCGGTTCGATAAAGCTGGGGGAATGAGCCCTGAGGTATGTGACTGTTTCTTGGGCAGTGTGGGAAGGGGCTCCATCTTGCATAAAGACAAAGTCATTTATGTTCTCCCTGATTTCGGATAGCATTGGAGACAAAATAGCATCACGATAGTATTTTGCGTTAATTTTCACACCACGCGTGATAAAAATTATTGATGTTTTTTCTTAGATGATGCAGAAAGAGAGACCATTACAGACTCAGAAAAATGAGTTTTCTCGCGCAAGAGTCGAGATGGTTCAATGTCCTTTTTTCTTGGACTTCGCGAACGAACACGATCATTTTGCGTGTTTCTAGGCGTTTCAACCGTGAATTTTTTCTCATCCGAGAACCAGATTTTTTCCACTGCTGCATTCGATCGAAATCTCCGCAACAGTTTTTTGCATCTGTCCATTCGTTTTCTTCTCACTAAGTTGGATAGAGCTGTAACAGTCACTCTCTTAAATGTTTTTAAATGAAGATCTTTTTTGATTATCCGTTGGACTGAAGAGCGCGAAATACCAGTCATCTTCGTAATTTCGCGCTCACTTTTACTCGTTCCTGGCTGGTCATCCTGACTTAAAACAAGTTCACTTACAATTTCAATGTTTTCTGCAGTTCTAGTAGACTTTCGCCGGCCACTCCCGGCACGACGTTGGATACTGCCAGTTTCACGGAGTTTTTTCAAAAATGCTGCAACAGTGGGTTTTTTCCAGTTGCGATCTGGATACTCTTTTAGAATTTGTGTCAAGGACATTCGCTTTTCTTCTCGTAAAGATTTGATGATGTACTTGTCGCTTTCTGTCAAACCCATTGTTCTAAATCCGAAAAAGAAAAACGTTGATTAATGTAAAATGATTGAGTACGCAACATTTTTTGAAAGTAAATTTTTTTCAAAGGCGATTTTAGCCATTTAGGGGCCAGCTAGACTCTATCATGTTAAAGACATATTTGAAGGGGAATTGATTAAATTTTATTTTGATTTTTATTTCAGGTCTCTAGCTACAACGGCCACCGAAATATTCGTGATAAAAAATTGGTCTCGTTTTTTTTGGGCCACCCTATATATATATATATTTTTTTTTCTTTCTCTGATTTACCGCCGATTCGTACCTAAAGAGAGCGGTACATATCTCGGCGAAGCAGTGAGTGGGTGATGTTACTGTGCTGGGGGTGGTAGACTAGGGGAGTGAGTAAGGGTCAGTCGCTGGATAGTGGGTAGGAGGGGTGCGGTTTTAGATGCGATGGAGCAGATGGGAGTGAGTAAGGAAGAAGAGAATCGCTTCCGTTGAAAAGTGGGGGCCGTCGGCGAGTATGGGTCGTAGGCGGTCGGGTATGGGGTTTTCGGCCGAGAGGGAAACACCTGCGACGAAGAGCGGACAACTTTGGGCATCCACCAGGTGTATGACAGTGATAGGGGTATGGCAGGTAGGGCAAAGCGGGGCTGGCGATTTCGCCATAAGGTGTCCGTGGGTGATGCGGGTGTGGCCTAGGCGGAGACGGGCTAGGATTACTTCTTTATGGCGGGACCGGTGGAATGAGGAGGCCCAGTATCCTATTTGTGGCTTGATCGTGTGGAGTTTATTTTGTGTGGCCTGGTCCCATTCCCGCTGCCATATGGAGCGGAAGTGGAAGCGGAAAGTCAGGAAGAAGTCGGTGAAGGGGAGGGGTCGGGAGGAGGCCGTCTTTGCTGTGCGGTCCGCCGCCTCGTTACCCTGGATGCCGACATGAGCCGGGACCCAGCAGAATGCGACTGTCTTGTGTTGGAAGGTCGTTAAAAAGTGGAAGGTTTGCCGGATGGTACAGACGAGCGGGTGAGGGGAGTTAAATCTTTCTAGGGAGAGAAGTGCACTTTGGGAATCCGAATAAATGACGAAAGAGCTGGCAGAGTGGGTGCGCACAATATCGAGGGCCTCCGTAATGGCGAAAAGTTCCGCCGAAAAAACGGAGGCCTCGCGGGGCAGGCCGACGCCCCGGGAAAGCGGCTGGGACAGAATCACCGCTGAGGAGGCCACACCAGCTTCCGAGCGGGAACCATCTGTGTAAATGGCGACTGCGTCCGGGTGTTGGGTTGCGTGTTCACGGAAGAGTGACCTGTATATCATGGCGCTCGTGGTAGTCTTCGGTAGGGCACACAGATCTTTGCAAAACTTGATAGGGGTGAGGATCCAGGGGGGGGGTAGATGCTGAATGAAATGGGGATAACTGAGGGGGCGGGCATGTTGAAAAGATCAAGGAAAGAGCGGACCGCTTCAGTGAAGTGCCAGCTCCGTCCCTGAGGTGGTAGTTCTGAAACCGCCGTGCCCAGAAGCGAAGAAAGTAGCCTCTGTGCACGGAGGTATGTCCTCATGAGGAGTAGACCCCATCGGAGGGCGAGAGGGAGATGATCGCATTCTACATGGAGGCTGGGGAGGAGCGGAAAGCACCGGTGGCGAGGCGGAGGAGGCCTCTATTAAGTACCGGGTCCAGGATACGGAGGCGGGCGTTGGAGGCTGAACCGTAAACTGCACTACCATAGTCCAGCTTCGACTGTACTATGGAAGTGTAAAGGCGAAGAAGAGCGCGTCGATCTGCACCCCATGTGGTGTGAGAGAGGTGATCCAGGAGAGCGAGGGGGCGTTGAAGGGATTGCTTTAGGTGCTTGAGATGGGGAACCCAATTGAGCCGTCGGTCTAGCGTCATGCCCAGAAAACGCGTGGAGGGTACCACCTCAAGAGGACTGCCGTATAATGTGACAGAGGGTAGAGGAAGGGTTGTGGGTCTTCTTCCACTGAAGACCATACACTTGGACTTAGGGATGGAGAGGCGGAAACCCACCGACGTCGCCCACCTTTCCACCCGGTAGATGGCGAGCTGCATTTGCCGTTGAACGACAGACGGTTCTCGCCCTGCGAAGTAGATTGCAAGGTCATCCGCCTAAATGGAAGAGCGGATGGTGGGTGGAAGGCATTGTGAGACCGTGTTCATCACGACGGAGAAGCAGAGAACACTGAGGATGCTTCCCTGTGGGACCCCGTCCTCCTGCACAAGGGTGTCAGAGAGGACTGAGCCCTCCCGGATTTTAAAGGTCCGGGAAGAAAGGAAGCCCCTGATGAAGGTCGGCATGGCTCCGACGAGGCCCAGATGTCGGAGCTGACCGAGGATCATTGCTCGACGGGTGGTGTCATAGGCCTTCTGGATGTCAAAAAAAATTGACAGTACGAACTGTCCATTGTCGAAGGCATCCTGTATGTCTCGGCTGAGAAGCAGGAGGGGATCAGTGGTGGAGCGGAATTGTCTGAAGCCGGACTGGGTAGACGGGAAGGAATTGTATGTTCAAGGACGAACGATAATCGCGTAGCGACCATTTTTCGAGGATCTTGCAGGCACAACACGTCAGGGCGATTGGTCTGTAGTTTGTGGGGTCCAGGGAATCTTTGCCGGGTTTGGGGATAGGGATGACGTGGGCCTCCTTCCACCTAGAGGGGAAGGCGCCCTCTATCCATATGCGATTGTATAGTCTAGCAGGAAAATTTGTAAGGTAGAGTGGATGTGCTGGATCATGCCGTACGGAATACCGTCCGGACCGGGACAAGGGGATCGTCGAGAGGCCAGTGCCGCCTGTAGTTCACGCATGGTAAACAATCGGTTGTAGGTGCTGTCTATGGACGGTGGAGAGGGGCTATCGTCAGGGGCGGGTACGGAATTGGCTGCAGAGGAAGAAACGGCGGCGAAGGTAGAAGCAAGGTGGTCTGCCACCGACTTGGGCTCACATAGGAGTCCGTCGTTAGTCCGGAGGACCGGGGGTCGGGAGGGGACATGTCGCCTCTCGACACCCCGCACCTTCTTCCAGATGGTAGCCGAAGGTGTGTTGGCGGTGATGCCGGACACAAAGGCACGCCAAGAGGCTCGGCGCGCTGTCTTCATTGTGCGGCGGGCGATGGCCCTGACCCGCTGCATCTCCGTGCGATGGATGGGGAGTCGCGTCCGGTAGAAGCGCCGAGTTGCCTTCTTCTTGGCGCGCACGGCCTCCGCGCACTCCGGGGTCCACCAAGGCACCCGTCGGGCGCGGGGGTAGGCGGAGGATTGTGGTACGCTAGTGCTTGCGGCCGCTAGAACGACGGACTCGAAGTATGCGATGCACTCGTCGATGGATGGGAAGTGGGCAGTTGTAAGGGTGGTATACGTGTTGTCGCGGAAGCGGGCCCAATTCGCGTTGATAGTAACCCACCTTACCGGTACCCGAACAGTCTGGTCGGGTCGATTGAGGGTGAGTTGAATGGGGAGATGGTCATTTCCATGGTCCTCTCGGAGGACTTGCCACGTGAAGTCTAGGAAGGCATCAGTTGAAACGAGGGACAGGTCTATACAGGATGGAGTGCAGGTGGTGGCATGGTAGAATGTAGGAGAGCCATCGTTGAGGCACTCGAAGGAGAGCTCGGTCATGACAGATATCAGGGTTGGAGCCATATAGGTGGAGTGTGTGTCGCCCCACAAGGGGTGGCGACTATTGAAATCGCCCAGTAGTAGGAAGGGCCTGGGGAGCTGTTCTACGACTTCCACCAGGTCGTCGCGGGAAACTTGAGCGTGGGGGGGAGGTAGATTGAGCAGACGGTGTACTGTCTATCCAGGGAGAGCCGGACCGATGGAGAGATTGTAGAAGGGGACTGCGTGGTGTACGAGGATGGCAGCTCCCCTTCGAGTGCAGGTAGGAGGCGGGGTGGCGATGCAAAAATAACCAGTAGGGCAGGGCATGGGCCTGGTCCCCAGGATTAGCTCCTGGAGACACACACACACCGGACGGGAAGTGGCAATCAAGGAGTTAAGGCCTTCCTAGTTCGCAAATATTTCTCGACAGTTCCAGTGGACTATTGTGGTTTTCGGGGGATCCATTAGTTCATGAAGGGGGATGGGTAAAGGTGTAGGCGCTAGGAGGTTGGAGTGTGAAGTGAGATCTGGAGTTCGCGAAATTGAAGGCTGGGTCGGGAGCATGGCTGGCTATCTACCGTTCACCAGGGAAGGAATCGGTCGGCCTGTCGAACCCCGCGGAGGTTGCGGGGTCGAGTCGGCCGAGCGAGACCGGAGGCGTGGATCACGGCAGGCAGAGGAACATCGTGGGCTGAGAGGACCGGGGATGTTGGGGGGGGGGGGGCAGATCCATGAGACTCGTGGGCGTGGGCGCGGCCGAGCTTCCCTCGGTCACACCGTGCAGCTGCGCCAGGGCCGCATCCACTGGATCCTCGGGGGAGAGGATATCGTTCGGACTGGGTCTCGTCGTACGGGGCGGGTCGTGGATTTCAGCCACTATTGTCAGAGTCTGTGGGGGTAGAGTGGTGGGACTTCTGCGATGGGGAGAGATGGACATAGTAGACGTCGTGGGCGGTGTAAGGGTCCGAGCCGTCTTCTTGGTTCTAGGGGAAGAGGGAGAGAGACGTTGGAAGGCCGGAGGGTCTGGCGATACGCTCCGGCGTCTCCGCCTCGACGGCTTGCTCCGGGCGGCAGGTTCGGGCGTGTGCAGGGAGTACTGGGAAGGCAGGGTTTGAGGTGGATGGAACCTAGGTGTCCTGGTCCCAGACTCCTGGGGGATTCGTGGCAGGTGAGGTGCGGGAAGAGGAGGAATGGTGGGGGGACAGGAGACCGTCGGGTCCTGCGAGGATTTTCTTTTGGGGGAACAGGGAGCAGGGGCTGCGGGGGGTTTC
Source organism: Bathynomus jamesi (assembly GCA_023014485.1). Taxonomy (NCBI): domain Eukaryota; kingdom Metazoa; phylum Arthropoda; class Malacostraca; order Isopoda; family Cirolanidae; genus Bathynomus; species Bathynomus jamesi. The sequence goes on from JAJOZX010007583.1 coordinate 28,034, forward strand.
GGCGGCAGGCCAGGGCGGCGTGCCGAGATGATAGAGCCGAGAGCAGCGGCAGAGGACACCCCCGGCCTCACCTCCCGACTCCGCACCCTGTCTCGTGCCTCACGGGGGCTAAGGAAGTCCGTCACTTGTAGGCCTCGGACCTCCTTCTAGAACTTGAAGAAAAGGCATTCGCGGGATGAAGAGGGGTGTGCGCCTTCACAGTTGGAGCATTTGGGTGTGTTGGGGCACCTGTCAGGGTGAGCGAGTCGTCCACAGTGAACACACAGTTGATGCGGCTGCCGACAAACGGAGCTAACGTGTCCAAACTTATTGCATTTAAAGCAACGGGTCGGGTCTGGGATGTATGGGCAGATAGAAAACTCGCATGACGCGCGGTCTCCCAAACCCGATACAATGCGGCCGGGGGGGATTAGTGTATTGAAAGTAAGGAGCAGACGTGGGGTGGGGGAGGGGGTGCCTCCCTGTCGGGATGTGAAGCGATAAATCTTAGTGACTCCTTGGGGTGCGAGGTCCTCCAGGAGCTCGTTCACTGCGATCGACAATAGGCGGGTGGCGTAAATAGTGCCCTGACTCTGGTTCAGGCGAGGGTGTGGGGAAACGGACACCGAGCATCAGACCCGGATCTAGGGGGTGGCTATGTGGGCTGCAGCCACGGGCCCCGCATTTGAGGGGCTTCGTGCATTCAATATACTTATGCAGCATCAGCTTGGAGAAGTTTTCCCCAATGTCTTAAATGCATACAGAATGACCAATTGTACCGGCGAACGGAGTTTTTCTAAGTTAAAGCGACTGAAATGTTGCACACATTCAGCAATGAAGCAAAAGCGATTACAGTCACTGGCAATTCTCTATGTTGAACATGCTCTGGCCAAAGAAGTCGATTTTTGAAATATTATTAATGAATTTGCACAAAAAAAGGCTCGTCGGTTCAATCGGTTGCCAGCTCATAATCAGTAGGTAGGTGTGTATAAAATTATTAATTCAGGAAAATATAATATGTAAAATAAAGTAAAATATTTGTAAAGTAATATGTTTGTTCTGAAAACCTTTAATTTTCCTCGTAAACAAAGCTTATAATCCTTATATAATAAAAATTGTAGCCAAGGGGGGCCCAAAAAAAATAATTAGCCACGGGCCCTCATTCTTTTAGATCCGGGCCTGCCGAGCATCCAAGGACCTCAGTGACGGAGAGTAGGGCTTTTGTCTCTGCGGCTGAGCGTGATTTTACGAGGAGGGAGCCATCCCTCTGTGGGCGTACGTCATAGCGGCTGGAGTTGCTGTGGGTTCGGATCGCCTGGAACTCCGTTCAGAGTTGGTCGGAAGGGACCCAGATGTAGGCCGAATCACCAGGAATTTGTGGATACTTGGAAGGGAGAGGAAGGCTACAGAGTCGAAATGGACTGGGATATTCAACGGTCGATAGGACGGCCGTGAATGCCGGCTCCCCCGTCCGCCGCGAGGCTCTCTCCGTGGGGAGGTGGGGTGACGGCGGGTGAGGGGGGCGTATGGGGAGAGCAAGAAACCGGGTTGTGGGGCAAGTCCTCGGTGGAACTTGACTTGCCCGAAGGTGGCTGAAGTGGGCTGGGGCGAGACCCCTGTTCCAGAGAGTGTAGGTCCAAGGGCATAGTCGACGGACGGACTGGGGTCGGCAATGGAAAAGGAGAGTGCAAGCGTTCCGCTTCCACAGGGGTGTCAACCCCATTAGGTTGCGGTCTTCCAGTGGTAAAGGACTCGAGGGCCTGGTTGCCCAGCACCCGAGTGTTGAGAAGTAGTAGTAGTCCTGGAATGAGAAGCAGTAGTCGTAAGCCGAGGGGGAGAAGTAGTCATAGCGAAACAAAAGAACTTCATCCCCCGCGCGCATCCAGCCACCATCGACTCCAACAAGGGAAAGGCGAATCGTGGGCACACTTGGTCCCACCGCCGATAGATGTCACGCAGGGGAGATACACCCGTACCCAGTCCCTGTGCCTGAAAGGCGGCCACTCTCATCCAACGCGCAGTGAAAAGTGGCAGGGACAGGGTTTGGGTTTGGTTGGAAAGCGACAAGGGTGCAGGGCAACCACCTCCCATACCCAAGGGCCAAGGAAGGGGTCAAAATCAAGGTCCAAAGAACGACGCCAAAAAAGAGAGAGAAGCCAGAAAGAATGGGTTAAAGGAGAAAAAAAGAAAAAGAAGCAGATCAGCCGGGTCCCCAAACGGGTCCAATGGTCCACGAGGGCAGAGAAAGCCCTTACACCGAAGAAAGGTGTATTCCCACATTCGCCACAGAGGGACGCGCCCTATCGCTCCGGACAAAGCAAAGGGATATATATATATATATATATATATATATATTATATATATATACAGGGTGGGCCGTAAGTTTCCATACATAGGAAAAATTAAACGTTTGTTTTTATGTTTCAGATACCCTAAGAATATGCGTTTGACGAAAGATCTTGTTTACTGATGAAGCAAATTTTTACGTCAATGGAGAGGTTAATCGGCAAAACATACGTTATTGGAGTAATGCTAACCCTAACTGGCTGAGTCCGACGAAGATGCAAGGTGCCGGTAAAGTGATGGTGTGGGCCGGGATATGGGTGACAGAATTATTGGACCAATTTTTGTCAGTGGAAATCTTAATGCCGAAAGGTATCTTAACATGTTGCAAGAAGAGATTTTCCCATCCCTGCTAAACGAGGAAGGTAACTTCCCAGTTTACTTCCAGCAAGATGGAGCTCCACCTCATTATGGTCTTCACGCGCGTCGGTATTTGGATCAGCAGTTTCCGGATGCTTGGATTGGTCGGCGTGGTCCTGTGGAGTGGCCTCCCAGATCCCCAGATCTCACCCCCCTTGATTTCTATCTTTGGGGGCACTTGAAGGCCATGGTGTATCAGGAAAAGATACGAGACATAAATCATCTAAAGGAACGTATCACCAACGCCATTACAAGCATAACGTCAACTATGCTAATGCGTGTTCATCAACAGTGGGGAACACGTATTGAAATGTGTTTTCAAAACAATGGCAACCATGTAGAGCATATTATATAAATAAAAATGGTTGTCCATAAATTTTTTTTTATTTTTCCTATGTATGGAAACTTACGGCCCACCCTGTATATATATATATATATATATATATATATATATATATATATATATGAAAATTATTTCACGAAAGTAACACGTGAAAAATATTTATGATGAATAAAAACCACGAAGGAAAGGAAACACAAAAAGATGCTCAAGCGCTTTCGTCTAATGACCCTCAGGAACACTGAAGTACATAAAAGGTTACGGCCTATATATAGGTTACAGAAAGAAAAAAATAAAATAAAATAAAAATAAATAAATAAATAACATACACACACATATATATATATATATATATATATATGCAACAAACAGAGAAGTAAAAATAAAAATTAAAGGATTAACAAAGAGTCATACAGATTTGTAAGGAAAAATATCGATTTTTAGCACAAGATCAAATGAATTATAAAAATACAAATTTATACTGGAAATCTGCCCGGGTTTTAACACTTTGCCTTTTATAGTCAAGTTTCGATATATATAAAAATAAAATGAAGATTAAAAGTTAATAAAGTAGCATACAAGTTTACCAAAGATTTAGCGTCCTACCCTTTTTATCTAAATCTGTTTGAAGGAATTCAAAACAACAGGATCGAGTTGAAAAAGACCTTTGCTTATGTTGAAGTTATTTGAAAGTTGGATAATGGCAGACTCAAGAATATTTCTATTAACAATGTTGCTAGAGTGAAATAAAACTGAAGCATTATTCCAATCAATACAGTGGGATAACTCTGACAAATGGACAAAAAGAGCACTGGACAACTGTCCTGTTCTAACGGAATATTGATGCTGTTTTATACGTGTGCAAATCCTTTCCCGTCTGACCTATGTAAATGGAATCACATTGTTTACACCCAATTTTATAGATAATGCCTGAATTATTGGTAGGGCTAGTTTTTACTATGATATTTTTCACAATATTGTTATATGAAAATACTACATTAATATCCAAAAGTTTAAGTACATTAGCAATGCCTAAAAAGCCCGGGAAAAATGGAAGTACTAAAATATTTTTTGACAAAGTACGAGTGTTATTATTGACACGATAGAAAGTTCGTTTTGCCTTGTTGAGACAAGATTCCATAAACGCAGATGGATAACTCAGATCACTTCCAATACCGTTGATTTTTTCCAATTCGGCATCGATGTATTCCGGACTGGCGATCCTAAGGGCGCGGAGAAACATTGATGAAAAAATGGCCTTAGTGGGGGTGTCATGTCCCGAGTAAAAGTGTACGTAGGACAAATTGTTTGTTGTTTTCCGATAGATACTAAACTTAAAACCTGGGCTTTCCCTATGTATACGCACATCCAAAAATGGGATTGAATTGTCTTGTTCCACTTCTAAAGTAAACTTAATGGAGGGGACTTGATCATTTAACTGAAGGAGGAAGTTATCCAGGTCACGATTCATGGGCCAGATACACAAAATATCGTCGACGTACCGCAACCAAGGGATGCCAACCCCCAGGATTCTCGGAATGTAAGTAATTTCGAAAAACTCCATATAAATATTGGAGAGGAGGGGCGATAAGGGGTTGCCCATGGCCATCCCAAACACTTGTTGATAATACTCGTTATTGAAAGTGAATTTACAGTCTTTGATGCAAAGCTTAATAAGTTCCAAAACAATGTGTGAAGGTAGTGGCAGGTCATACTTATGTAATTCTTGGGAGAGAAAGTCAAGCATATCATCAATCGGCACTTTTGTAAACAATGAACAAACGTCAAAACTGATCAATCTATCGTTAGTTTCAGTACGTGCATTATTCAATTTTTCAGTAAGATCCATGGAATTTTTTACATGTGAATCAGAGATAGTTCCGAGAATGGGGGACAAGACTTTGACAAGCCATTTGGAGATTTTATAAGTAATAGAGCCCACCTAGCTAATAATAGGGCGCATAGGGTTGCCAGGTTTGTGGGTTTTAATAAGACCGTAAAGGTAGGGCAGAGAAGGTGATGTGGACATGAAAAGCGGAATTAAGCCCTTATGATCTTTGAGAATGCGTTTCAAGCCACTATTAAATGATTTGACGACGTCATCCTGCGGGTTCTTCCTAAGTTTGCTGTATGTGGCGGGGTCCCCACTAAGAAGGCCATTTTTTCATCAATGTTTCTCCGCGCCCTTAGGATCGCCAGTCCGGAATACATCGATGCCGAATTGGAAAAAATCAACGGTATTGGAAGTGATCTGTGTTATCCATCTGCGTTTATGGAATCTTGTCTCAACAAGGCAAAACGAACTTTCTATCGTGTCAATAATAACACTCGTACTTTGTCAAAAAATATTTTAGTACTTCCATTTTTCCCGGGCTTTTTAGGCATTGCTAATGTACTTAAACTTTTGGATATTAATGTAGTATTTTCAAATGACAATATTGTGAAAAATATCAGTAAAAAATAGCCCTACCAATAATTCAGGCATTATCTATAAAATTGGGTGTAAACAATGTGATTCAGTTTACATAGGTCAGACGGGAAAGGATTTGCACACGTATAAAACAGCATCAATATTCCGTTAGAACAGGACAGTTGTCCAGTGCTCTTTTTGTCCATTTGTCAGAGTTATCCCACTGTATTGATTGGAATAATGCTTCAGTTTTATTTCACTCTAGCAACATTGTTAATAGAAATATTCTTGAGTCTGCCATTATCCAACTTTCAAATAACTTCAACATAAGCAAAGGTCTTTTTCAACTCGATCCTGTTGTTTTGAATTCCTTCAAAACAGATTTAGATAAAAAGGGTAGGACGCTAAATCTTTGGTAAACTTGTATGCTACTTTATTAACTTTTAATCTTCATTTTATTTTTATATATATCGAAACTTGACTATAAAAGGCAGTGTTAAAACCCGGGCAGATTGCCAGTATAAATTTGTATTTTTATAATTCATTTGATCTTGTGCTAAAAATCGATATTTTTCCTTACAAATCTGTATGACTTTGTTAATCCTTTAATTTTTATTTTTACTTCTCTGTTTATTGCATTATATATATATATATATATATATATATATATATATATATATATATATATATATATATATGTGTGTGTGTGTAGATATGTATGTATGTATATATATATATATATATTATATATATATATATATATATATATATATATATATGTATGTTTGTGTGTATGTATGTTTGTGTGTATGTATGTTATTTATTTATTTTTTTTTTCTTTCTGTAACCTATATATAGGCCGTAACCTTTTATGTACTTCAGTGTTCCTGAGGATGTCATTAGACGAAAGCGCTTGAGCACCTTTTTGTGTTTCCTTTCCTTCGTGGTTTTATTCATCATAAATATTTTTCAAGTGTTACTTTCGTGAAATAATTTTCATATAATGAACACCACGCGTTCCTTCGGCTTGCTGTTCCCTCTCTTGTCTCCGTTTGTGTCCGTGTTTTCTTCTACATTAATGAAGGGGCATGCAATTCGTATCCGACGAAAGTTTCTTACTAATTGTCTAGAGGAGCAAGTTCTTCCCAAATCCCTGCTTCCGATTCACCTCAGACAAATTGACGACCATCCGTTCAACAACTTCAGCAGATTAATTTTAAAGAAACATATTGAAGTCACCAGACAAAATGAGTGGTCCGCCTTCAAAAATTTAAATATCGCCAAACATAATTTTGTAACCGTTATTCCCCAACCGTGGATCCAACCTTTGTTGATGAAATTTACAATGAGTTGCGTCGGAGAACTACTTCACTTCGTAACATTTTGGATCGGAAAATTAAAAGACTCATTCGAAATAGTCAGTGGAGTAAAAAAGCAAGCTCAAAGTGTGTTTTGAACCTTTCTTCGAAAAACATTAGTGACTATGCAAAAAGTGCCCTTGGATATGGTATGTCCTTTTTTATTGTTAAAAAACCTTCGGCTTTACAAATTTGTTACAGTCTCGCGTGTTTTGAAAAACAGTGTAATCTCCCTCAGTATTTGTTTAACATAGTTAAAGGCCTCGTTTATAGTATGGCGAATGGTAATTACGAAGATAACTTTCCTAAACGTTTTCGCGATGGCCTCTCACAATTAAAAAAAGATGGGGAGCTCCATATTACTAAAGCAGACAAGGCTAACACCATAGTTATTATGGGCAAAGTGGACTACATCGGAAAGATGAACGAGCTTCTCCAGGACCCCGCCACATACAGCAAACTTAGGAAGAACCCGCAGGATGACGTCATCAAATCATTTAATAGTGGCTTGAAACGCATTCTCAAAGATCATAAGGACTTAATTCCGCTTTTCACGTCCATTTCACCTTCTCTGCCCTACCTTTACGGTCTTATTAAAACACACAAACCTGGAAACCCTATGCGCCCTATTATTAGCTCGGTGGGCTCTATTACTTATAAACTCTCCAAATGGCTTGTCAAAGTCTTGTCCCCCATTCTCGGAACTATCTCTGATTCACATGTAAAAAATCCCATGGATCTTACTGAAAAATTGAATAATGCACGTACTGAAACTAACGATAGATTGATCAGTTTTGACGTTTGTTCATTGTTTACAAAAGTGCCGATTGATGATATGCTTGACTTTCTCTCCCAAGAATTACATAAGTATGACCTGCCACTACCTTCACACATTGTTTTGGAACTTATTAAGCTTTGCATCAAAGACTGTAAATTCACTTTCAATAACGAGTATTATCAACAAGTGTTTGGGATGGCCATGGGCAACCCCTTATCGCCCCTCCTCTCCAATATTTATATGGAGTTTTTCGAAATTGCTTACATTCCGAGAATCCTGGGGGTTGGCATCCTTTGGTTGCGGTACGTCGACGATATTTTGTGTATCTGGCCCATGAATCGTGACCTGGATAACTTCCTCCTTCAGTTAAATGATCAAGTCCCCTCCATTAAGTTTACTTTAGAAGTGGAACAAGACAATTCAATCCCATTTTTTGGATGTGCGTGTACATATGGAAAGCCCAGGTTTTAAGTTTAGTATCTATCGGAAAACAACAAACAATTTGTCCTACGTACACTTTTACTCGGGACATGACACCCCCACTAAGAAGGCCATTTTTTCATCAATGTTTCTCCGCGCCCTTAGGATCGCCAGTCCGGAATACATCGATGCCGAATTGGAAAAAATCAACGGTATTGGAAGTGATCTGTGTTATCCATCTGCGTTTATGGAATCTTGTCTCAACAAGGCAAAACGAACTTTCTATCGTGTCAATAATAACACTCGTACTTTGTCAAAAAATATTTTAGTACTTCCATTTTTCCCGGGCTTTTTAGGCATTGCTAATGTACTTAAACTTTTGGATATTAATTAGTAGTATTTTCATATAACAATATTGTGAAAAATATAGTAAAAAATAGCCCTACCAATAATTCAGGCATTATCTATAAAATTGGGCGTAAACAATGTGATTCCTTTTACATAGGTCAGACGGGAAAGGATTTGCACACACGTATAAAACAGCATCAATATTCCGTTAGAACAGGACAGTTGTCCAGTGCTCTTTTGTCCATTTGTCAGAGTTATCCCACTGTATTGATTGGAATAATGCTTCAGTTTTATTTCACTCTAGCAACATTGTTAATAGAAATATTCTTGAGTCTGCCATTATCCAACTTTCAAATAACTTCAACATAAGCAAAGGTCTTTTTCAACTCGATCCTGTTGTTTTGAATTCCTTCAAAACAGATTTAGATAAAAAGGGTAGGACGCTAAATCTTTGGTAAACTTGTATGCTACTTTATTAACTTTTAATCTTCATTTTATTTATATATATATCGAAACTTGACTATAAAAGGCAAAGTGTTAAAACCCGGGCAGATTTCCAGTATAAATTTGTATTTTTATAATTCATTTGATCTTGTGCTAAAAATCGATATTTTTCCTTACAAATCTGGTTGACTGTTAATCCTTTAATTTTTATTTTTACTTCTCTGTTTGTTGCATATATATATATATATATATATGTGTGTGTGTGTGTGTGTGTGTGTGTAGATATGTATGTGTATATATATATGTATGTTTGTGTTATTTATTTATTTTTCTTTTTTTCTTTCTGTAATCTATATATAGGCCGTAACCTTTTATGTACTTCAGTGTTCCTGAGGATGTCATTAGACGAAAGCGCTTGAGCACCTTTTTGTGTTTCCCTTCCTTCGTGGTTTTATTCATCATATATATATATATATATATATATATATATATATATTATATATATATATACACAGGGTGTCCCATAAGTCCGGCATCATAGGAGAAATTCATATTTTTCTATTTCTACAAACCATAATTATGCTCGGGATGCCAATTTCCCGTCCACCATTCTGTTCAGTGACGAGGATGTTTTTTATGGAAATGGTGAGGTAACTCGACAGAACACCCGCTACTGGTCTCAAAACA
>JAJOZX010007583.1:42500-202069 GCA_023014485.1 Bathynomus jamesi
GACCGACTCCAATTGCGACGTGGATTCCTGGAACAGGATGTGTCGAAATGGCCGGACAGCGAGCAATTCCAAGCGGCTGCCGAGGTGGTCCGGAACCTGTCCGTGACCAACGACCATGCCGAGCGGGCCGTGGCGTTGGCACAAGAATACAACAGGCGCCACACGAAGAAGGAGGACCAGCTGCAGTACATGCTCCTGGGTGTTGCAGAGCACCGGAAGAAATTCCCGGACGCTCGGAAGGCCACGCTGCGAACCGGGCGACAATGAGTGGCGTCAGCACCCATGAGACCCCCGCCCCTGAGCGGCTAATGCCCTTAAATGGGGGGGGACCCGGAGGCTGGTATACCCTATAAACTTCAACCTTCATGAGCACAGGGTAAATATTATTATTTCTCAATGAAACTTTAACCACAGTGTTTTTATGGGTAACCTCACAGATTGAGGCCCTGGGAGCTGAATAATTCCAACTTTCGATTTTGAGGACCACCCTAATATATATATATATATATATTATATATTATATATATATATATATATATATATATATATATATATATATATATTAGGGTGGCCCTTAAGTGGTGCTAAAATTTTAAGTTCCAATTTTTTTCCTCTCACACTTCAGTTGGATTGTCACTAGAAAATAACAAAATTCTAGTGAGATATAAGTATATATACAGGGTGTACATAAAGTCAGGATCTATTTTTGTGAAGGACTTGGAAATTATATGGAATTCAATCATAAAATGATAAAGTGTAACATTTATTAAATAATTAAGAGTAGGATTCGACGTGACGCCCATCAGTATCCCTGCACAGCTCAAATCGTTCAGCAGCATTTCTAAACACATTCTGGAGCATTTGCGGGGTTATGTTATCTGCAGCAGTTCGTATACGTGTACGTAAGTTTTCAAGACTCGTAATCTTCGTCTGATAGACGTGCGATTTGATAAAGCCCCATGCAAAGAAATCTAAAGGGGTTAAATCTGGTGATCTCGCTGGCCAAGGTCTGTTGCTTCCGCGTCCGATCCAGCGATTTGGAAAACGTCCATTTAGATAATCCTGAACAATTTTGGCATAGTGACAAGGAGCACCATCATGTTGATAGACGACGGGGATAGGATTGTTAGTACCGTCGTCTTCATCTTCCACAGGTGAGAACACCATGGATTCAGAGAATGAACGAGCTGTTGGAGGAGTCATAGTGTGATCACCTCATCCAAAAAGAGGCCGCAAGAATGTCCTTCATCCAGAAGTTCTTTCGTCGTTGGATCGCACTAAAACTAGTGACCGTGAAGCGGTCTTTACCATCGCGTCAGTGATCAGTGCTTCTGGTCAGAACGTTGGGAATACAACATCAACAGAGCATCTTTGCTACACACCTGCAGCAAAAGGAGCTCTCAATAAAATCCTTGCTCACTTATGGTACTTGAGTGAAGATCTGGTGGGCCTTGCCTTCTTTGACAGAGACTTGGATTTGCAAGAAAAAGAGCTATGGTTAAGAATCTACAATGGGAAGGACAACATGACACACCAAAACGAATTCATCTGAATAAGAGTGACATCCAAGGTAAGAAACTCAGCGACTTTGTGTCTGCTAGAACGAAGGTTTTGTTCACTCTTCTAGGGCTTGAAGTCGAATTCTTGCGTGATAATCCAGAGATGTGGATCAAAAACCCTGAGTACCTACTGGCAGAAGCAGTGGTCAAAGATCTTCGAGTAGTGAATGACACTGCTGAAAGGGGAGTTGCATTGATGCAGGAATATAATAGACTCCTCAGCAAGAACGAAGAACAGACCCAGGTTGTCGTTCAAATTGTCCAAGAACATCGGAAGAAGTACCCGATTCCAAGAAGGATACCATTCTCAAAGGCATATCAGACTCTTCTTGCAACCTTTAAATAAGGGTTGTGTTGTGCTAACTTTTCAGTTCAATTTCTTATCACCTTTAATTTCAATAAAAATATTTTTTGTTTAAAAATCTTGTATTAATTAAATGAAATAAATAAAAAAAAAAGATGGGGCTTTGCAAACGATATGGGCATCTAATAAGCTAAATTTGATTATGTGCAAAGTCGTGCCCAGCTCAAATCACATTATTTTGAGTCCCATCGCCGCGGAACTGAATTGGGATGATATTCCAGGGTAGCGGTCATACCCACTATATATGTAAAGATTATTAATTTTATACATCTAGTTCACAAAATTAAGTAAAATTTTAATAGCAACCAAGCTTGTTGTTAGAAATATATTAATAAATACTAATTGTACAACTTTTTTATATTAAATGAATACTGGATTTGAGTGCGAGTGAATCCGTAATGTATTATAAAAGGCAAATACAGAGTTAAAATGCTTAAAATTTCGGACAGCTTGAGCACACACTAAATATTGTCCGAACGCTATAAAATTTTGCATGAAAAACTTTCTCAATAGAAAGCATCTAATGAAGGGATGAGAAAGAAAAAATAAAGTGTGACAAAATAAGGGCCACCCTAAATTATATATATATATATATATATATATATATATATATCTATATATATATATATATATATATATATATTTATTATAACTGCAAACACTCAGTATAATTAACGTAAAGAACGACGCTTTGTATAGGAGAATTATCCGCGCAAGATGAGTGAAAGAACGAAACAAATGAAAAAATGAGGTACCCACCCGGGACCTTCCGATTGCCAGTCAGATATGATAACCACTACACCATGGGCCTCACTCAATCAGAAGTCGTAATTCTCCTACATACGAGCAGAAACCAATGCCCTGAGGGGGCACCTTCCGCATGCCGCACATATATACATTTCAACTTCAAACAACACACAGTATAATTAACGTAAAGAACGACGCTTGTGTAGAAGAACGTTCCACGCAAGATGAGGAGGGAGAACGAACAAATGAAAAAATGAGGTAAATACCCGGGAATCAAACCCGGGATCTTCCGATTACCGGTCAGATATGATAACCACTAAACCATGGGCCTCACTCAATCAGAAGTCGTAATTCTCCTACAAACGAGCAGAAACCAATCTTCCGGCAATTGGAAGATCCCGGGTTCGATTCCCCTCCTCATCTTGCGTGGAACGTTCTTCTATATATTATATATATATCCCCGCAAGGGGGTTCTAAGCTCGTGCTCTTGAGTGCTCTTTGTGCTCGTTTGTACGTGCTTGTTCCTGGAGGTTTCACGTGCGCCCTCCCGGCCCTAGCACCCAAGGATGATGGGGCTCGACCCTGCAGTCCTTGGTCTTTTTCCACTTCGACTGTCCCCTCCACCCTTTCTTTTTCCTCTGTCTTTCCTCTCACTTTTTCTTTGTTTTTCCGCCGAGATATGCCCTTTTAAATAGAGGCGAATCGGTTCTTCCCGAACTTAAAAAAAAAAAATATATATATATATATATATTAGGGTGTTTCACGGCAGTGTGGTTGATGGATGAAGTGGAAGGAAGTTCAATCCACATTGATGCCCCTGTTCCTTTTGCCGAGGAAACTCGTCTGAACAGGTTTCAACCAGATCAGAAGACGTTTAGGGGTCCCGAGATTTGACGCTTCAGATTGCTTAGGTATTTCTAATTTCAGCTGTTCTAGTGTTAGTCGACTGCCTTGCTTCCTGATGGAAGGGTGCACTGCTCTCTGTCCTTCGTGTCAGTTGTCGAGTTTTGTCCTCGTTGTGTCTACCGTTGCGTATTTGTATTCTTTTCTAATTTGTATATTTCCTCAGTGCAGATAAACATGGCAACTAGAAGCAAGAAAGAGGTTTGGCTCATCGGACACCCGAATAAGGAGATCCTGGGTAGCCGCCTGCCGACGAAGTTGCAAGTCTTGCAAAAGTGCTTCTTCCATCAAAAACAGGAAAACCTAGGACGGAGAAAATGTCTGAACCTCTGTTTGGATGCTGTGATGATGTTCTGGAAAAGAGCAAGGATCCCTACTATGAGGCGGGACAGCGCCCTTCGGAAAATGGAAGCTCTGCTCCAGCGTTACGAAAAGTTGGTGAAAGGCAGGAACAGATCCGAGGAGAGCTGTCGAGTTGCGGAGGACATGTTCAAGGCGGAACTCAAGAACGAAATCCTCGATACTGGTCATTCCAATGCCCTTCCTCACAGGGACATTCCAGGAGAGATCACCCAATGCATGTCACCACTCCGACTCGGATTTTTAAGAAAATTGACATATGGGGTTCTTCCGGGTGCTGATTTCACTGGTTCAAATAAAAAAGTTCTATGACCCATAGTTTTTGAGATATGGGCCCAACTTTACCACCTAACTTTAATGGGCAATAACTCCCAAACATCTTGTTGAAGAGATCTATTAAATGAAATGATACCACATTCAAATGTGTAGAACAATAATGAAAAATTTTCCCCCTTTTTTATTTTTATTTTTGACCCCCACCCCCTCTAGACAGTGAAATCCAAAAAACAATTTTATTTATTAAACTTCCATTAATTGTTAAAAGATACAAACAATAAAAAACGTGGGTATCAAGTTGCAAAATATTTTAAAAATTATTGAATAAATATGTACATTGTGAAATTTTTACACCTGCAGACTAAAATAGAGAACTACAAATGATATATTCACATGAATGAAAATAAACAGCAAAAATACAAAGTGAACACACACATTACATCAAGTTGATTCATAATTACACGAGTTTTTTCAACTCATTTTCTAGGAAAACATATTGAATACGCATTATTCCTGGCTTTAAAGTTGGTGTGCTTAATAAACCTAAAATTTTATCCCTTGATATGTGGCATGTATCTCTGATTTGTGGAAAGTAATAGTAAACACTATATCCTGATGGGTGCAAAAAGCTAACCTCAAAGTTGTCAAATTCCTCATTATAGGAAATGTACAAATCCCAACCATTTCTGATCATTGTTAAGTACAAACTATGTACTCTCCTATTTTTGGATTAACTTCAACATTATCTTCACCCAGAAAAGCTTTGCTTATAATCCTCACTTTTATGTTATTTGCATTAATAGGTACAAATCTGTGGAATTTTTGTGTTCATGTTAGGCGCATACTTTTTCATATCTGCCATTTAAAAATTTTTCCATAGCTTCAATTTCTTCAGAATTTATTAAAAAAAATTTATGCTGTCACTTATATTGTTTGAACAAAATTCAAACATGTCTTCTGGTATTAATATTTGATTTGCAAATGTTCTCTGCATACTCGCTCTGGCTACAGATCTTTTCACTGTACCCCCAATCCCATCACAAGCGCTCTTACCATGGCTTGTGGCAAAGAAATGCCACTCACATTCCAGCCCAAAATCTTCATGTTTACAAATGTTAAAGTTGAAACGATTTTTATATTGTCCTGCACATCCGTCAGTAAAATAATGTAATTTTTTGATATGAAGATGGGATTTTCTAATAATAGGTATGAGTGTATTTAAAAAAGTGTAAACCATTGTAGTGTTATGTTTTGTATTTGGAGATAAAAAACAATAACTTGAATGTTTTGTTTCATTACTTTCTGGTTCCTTATAATATAGCACAAAGGGATGCACTGTGCATTGGGTATTTTCCCAATGAAAACTTTGGGCTGCATCCTGTACAACACATGAGTAGTTTTCTGAAAAGTCACCAAGAGCTACACCTGTACAGCTATTTAAATTATTCTTCAAGTTTTTTAGAAATGCACTCTGATTCTTTGCTATAAAGTGATGACGTGTCAATTTGACAATTTTTGTGTTTAATGAATTTATAAAATCATCTACAGATTCTGTTTTTCAACCATATTACATCGATCTGTAGTAACCCATTGTTTATATTTTATTTCCTCACATTCAGGATCGTTAACACTTTGAAAAGTGAGCAAAAAATTCTTAATACCTTGTTCTTTTGGAGAGAGACTCAGTGGCGGTTCCTCATATGGGCAATATGGGCAGCCGCACAGGGCGGCATTTGTGGAGGGGCGGCATGAGCGCCTGCAAAAAAAATAAAAATAAAAATAAGAATAAATAAATAAAGAAATAAATAAAAATAAAAAATAAAATAAAATAAATAATAAAAGATCAATAAATATATTTTTATTAATAAAAAACCATCTATTGCATTTTCCATAAACCTTCCCATAAAAGACCTAAACAATGCAAAATGCTTCCAGATTAATATTATTGGGAATAAAGGCCCATACTTTAACATATGTAATGTTATTTTTCTGGGTTTGGTTAAATAGTGAAATGTATATTATTTATTACAGAACGAATCTTCACACTAAGCCACTAAGGTCTGTCAAATAACCGCAAATGGATAAGAAGAGGTCAAAGCTATCAGGTGCTCAGTTTAGAAAAAAGAGGAAAGAAGAAGAGGAGAAACGAGCAAAAGATAAAGGTATAGAGCTATGTCATCTACTCTTCACTGCTATATTGCACTGCTATTTTGTGATATAGCTTTCTGAGTCATTTGAAGTGTACTATTATGTATATAATTAGCCATTAACCAAGGAGGTTGTATTATTCATTTGTTTCCTATTCTAAAAGTTTAATAAATTGTGCTTAATAACATGTTAAATTAATTGTACTAGCCTATTCATGCATTGGTCTGTTATGTTCTATTTTACTATTTGCAGGGGCACTTTTGAAATATTTTGGAACACCCTCTGCCACTAGCCAGGATGAGAAGCCGTCTACTTCTGCCATTATTGAGGCTGAGGAGCCATCTACCTCCTCAGCCTCACATATGTCTCCACAAATGCAGTCTGATCCTGAGGATGAAGACCCATTTGCTTCTACTTCTCCCCGGCAGGACTCTTCAGGTGAGTTTGTGTGCACATATGTCTGTGTATGTGTGCGTGTGTGTGTATGTGTATGTGTGTGCATCCCTGCAAAGCATTTTGCAAACAGTTATAAATTATAATGTTATTATCACTGGGTCTGGGTTACTGGGTATGTGTGGTGTTTCACCACCATAATTCCATAACACCACCACCATAACAAAGTGCTGTGAATAATGTGTTATCTAACTTAGGTGTGTATACTAATGAGTAATGCTCTTGTTCTTTCTATTAGAAATGCCTGGAGCAGAATCGCCTCCTGAGGATGAGTCTCTGTCCACCGACCCTGCTAACTGGCCTTCAGTTCTGACTGAGAGAATTCGGACACAACTGGTTTCCAGGGGACCAAGTCAAGTACCATCTGACTTTGTATTCCCTAGAAACGACAGTGACGGAAGAAGTTTCCACCATCAATACTTCAGGAAGTCATTGGTTAGTGGGGAAAATATAACCAGAAGTTGGTTGGTCTATTCCTTAAAAAACAACAGCCTTTTCTGTTTCTGTTGTACATTATTTTCCAAGAGGAAAATAAATTTAACAAGTTTGGGACTCTCGGACTGGAAGCATGCAAGCTCATTGCTCACATCACATGACAACAGTTCAGAACACCTAAATTCTATGAAAATCTGGAAAGAACTGGCAGTGAGGATGAGAAAGGGGGAGACCATTGACAAGCAGGAGATGGCACTTCTGGAGGCTGAGAAGTTGAGATGGAGAGCGGTGCTGACACGTCTCACTGCTATTGTGCATTCTCTGGCAGTTAGGAATTTGGCACTAAGGGGACATACAGAAAAATTGTTCTCACCATCAAATGGCAATTTTCTGAAAGAAGTTGAACTGATGGCACAATTTGATCCTATAATGCAAGAGCACATTAACCGTGTCCAAAAAGGGACCTCCAGTCACACCAGCTACCTCGGCCACCACATACAAAACGAACTCATTGATTTGTCGAGCAGCAAGACCATTTCAGCAATGGTGAGCGACATCAAACAATCAAAGTTTTTTTCAATAATTCTAGATTACACTCCAGATATCAGCCACACTGAACAGTTGTCAGTTGTGATTCGGGTTGTGTCACTGGAGGGGAAGCCCCATATAAAGGAACATTTCATGGGGTTTTTGGAGGCAGAGGAGTCCACTGGTCAACATTTGGCATCTCTGATTCTGAAGAGACTGGAGGAGCTAAAAGTTCCTTTCATGGACTGTAGAGGACAATCATACGACAATGAGGCCAACATGAGGGGAAAAAACAAGGGTATGAATGTGGAGGCTGTGTTAAAACAAAAACGGCTGAGGTCCACAAAGCGGCACTTCTCCTATGAAGCATCTGATGAGCCCTTGATTGATGCTTTGAAGAAGCTGGAGATGACATTTTTCAATGCAGTGGTTGATGCTGCAACATCAGCCATTCAGGAAAGATTTTCCACGTTGGAAATTGTGGGAGAGAAGTTTGGAGTGCTGACACATTTCCAAAATCTCACATTTGAGGAGCTGACAGAACAATGTGTGAACCTTAGTACTACACTACACTTTAAGGGACAATCTGACTTGGATGGCAGAGAGCTTGCACAGGAGCTGAAGAACTTGCCTGACTTGCCATCAAAGACCATATCCTTGCTTGAACTGCTGACATTTATCCATGAAAGGGAGCTCTCTGAAATATATCCAAATTTGTGGACTGCTCTCAGAATTGGTCTTACTCTTCCAGTCACTGTTGCTGAAGCAGAGAGGAGCTTTTCAAAGCTGAAGCTCATCAAATCCTACCTGAGGTCAACTATGTCACAGGAACGCCTTACCAGTCTGGCCATCATCAGTATAAATCATACAATTGCTGAGCAGATTTCATATGATGATTTAATTCATGACTTTGCATCAAGGAAGGTAAGAAGAGTCAGGCTTTAGATGGCAGTTGTGCTGTGGTGCAATTTATTTTGTTTCTTGTTCAAAGTGTAGCATAATAATTACCCTCTCTTAAGTGTCTTATTCTATTTATGTGATAGAGCATTTGTACAATTTAGAAATTTGATTCTCTAGTTTATTTATGGCAGTTGTGCAATTTAATTTGTATTTTTCCTGTTCATAGTATCATAATTACATTCTCTTAAGTGAGTTATTCTATTTACGTGATGAAGGATTTGTAAAATTCAGAAATTTGAGTCTTTGTTTTGGTTCTGAAGTTCCAACAATTAGTCCAATAAAAAGTTATTTTGCGAAAGAGTTATGTCTGTCCTTTATTTTGGGGGGATTCGAATGTGTGTGTGTTGGCGAACAGGGGTGGGGGTGGGGGGTGGGGGTGGGGGGTGGGGGGGCGCTGAAGGTGAGGTTCGCCCAGGGCGTCATGTAAGCTAGGACCGCCACTGGAGAGACTACACATTTGCATCATGCAATTCCTGTTGTTGACATCACACACTGCTTTCTCCATAAGAGTTGTGTATTCCAACCCTTTGATACCCAAAGCTGAGAATTGTATTTTGGCATTCTGGTGGTATGTACAATTTAGGGTGCATCAGCCTATAAGGGGTGAAATTTCGAACTTCGGATATTGATTCGGCCCTATGATATTATGGTTACAATCCCCAACAAACCTTCAGTGTCCACGTTTCAAGCTGTTCTGACAATATTTAGTGGGTCCACCTCGAAGATGAAAATTTGACAATTGTGGAATTTTATGGTTTGACTAGAAAATCTTGTGTAAGCATTGTAGATTTTGTTTGAAAAAAAAATTGTAAATATAGTTAGTTTTAGGCAAGTTTTAGCCTCAATTCATGAAATTATCTGTCTTTTTAGACTTTTTTTTTTATTATTCTGAGAATCATGAAGTGAGTTACCAGGATGCGGGACGAGAACCCAACTTGCCAAGCATCCCACTGACCACCTCCACCTATTAAAAATGGTATTTCATGATAAAATACTTCTAAAAATTGATTTATTGCTTATCGATATCTTAATTCTTCTTCTTTGTCCTTTTTTCTTCTAAAACAGATGATAAAGAAGCTTCTCTTTCTCAGATTAGGAGTGGCTTTTCTGTCAGCTTCTACAACTTGGAGAACATTTTGAAGATGTTCTTCAGTCCTTGCAGCCTCATAAAAGTCACTGCATAGTTTTACTGCCCTCTCAGAGCCATCATTTATGACATTTATAGCCAAAAGTTTTTCTTTGGAAGATATAAATGATGCTGCTGTTTTCCATTCAACAATCTCAACCATTAAAAAATCATAGTCTAACTGTAGTGAAGAGAATATGAACCATGAGTTTTTGTCAACCAAGTCAGCTAGTGTGGTTTCCGATCATAGATTGGTAGGGAAATTAGGCTTTCCAAAACTAGATCCATGTCTACCTTCTGGAACCACTGTCTCAATCTTGTGTGGTTTATAGGAAAGTAGATGGTTTGTTATAGCACGAAGTTCATTTTTTGGAACCAAATCGCTGAATAATACAAGAGGAATCATCTCTGATGAAAGGTACCAGAGATGACGTTTCAAAGATGTTAGAGCACTTTTTGCTATTTGCTTGTTTACTTCCTTGTATCTAAGAAGCTTTTTGTAAAGCTGCAAATTGTGCCATGGTGCATCAAAAACTGAAGAGCAGGTCATCCACCATGGGTAGTAAATCAGTGAAATGAAGGTTGCAAAGTCTCTTAGTTTCAGAATTTGTTGCTTGTTTGTGATTGTTACTGAAGGTAGTTTCGAGATATTGTCTTCTAGTAATGCAATTTTTAGAGCATATATTGCTTTACTCATCCATCTGGCTCTATGTATAGCACCAGGTCGCTGAAGGGTTATATCCTTATCACTAGGTCCTGCATTTAAGTATAACACAACTAAGTCAGAAAATTGTTTGTAGTCATATCGTGTATGTTGCTTTTCTATATTACTTATTTGAATTGCATAATCAGTCCATTCCTGAAGAATCTCCTGGACAGCTTTGGAGTACTGATTGAAGTCAATTTTTTTCAATTTTTCATCCTTGGAAATCCACAAACTTTTCTCAAAATCTGTTAAAGACATTAATTTCTGGTCCACTCGAAGTTTCTACTTTCATGTCCTGAAACACATGACTCATAATAACTTCACCAACATGATGCCTGCATGCAGACCATAATAAAGGCCGTCCAATCTCTTGTTGGATAGTTATGCATGCAGCGCTCACATGTCCCGTGTTGGTTGCTGTAGTGTCGAAAACCAAGTTCACTATTGAATCGGAGCAGTTCCACAATTTCAGTAGCTTCATAACTTCTTCAGTCAAGTTTTTCCCAGATTGGCCACTGCCACCAGCACTAGGATGATATGATGGAATACCAAGTAGTTTGAGATCCATTGAATTTCCAACTGATACGGCTAATCGTTCTTCTGTAACATATTTATCCTGCAGAGTAGAAATTATTTTTGAATCAAAATGAAGAGAGGCCAATTTAGGAGGATTCCAGGATTTTTGAATGGAACTTGAAATTTTTTGGGCTACTTTGCGTCTTGCTCTATCAGCTTGTAGCATATGAAGTTGCCACTACCTTAGTGTTACCACCACATTCTTCAACAAAAGCTTTTGTGAATGCAGCCTGTTGTGCCGGAGTCATTTTCATTCTTGATGCCAAAGAAACAAGTTTCGGTCTTTTCAGAATGTCATGAGGAATGATAGCTTGAGTACCTAAACAGCCTGTTGACTGTGTGGATTTTCCATCTTTTTCAGTTCCATCATTAGCTTCTGACTCACTCTCAATGGTAGTTGTATCGCTTGTGCTACTGCTTTCTAATTCAACATAACTGCAAGAAGCTTCAGTCTCTCAATTCCTTTTCTTTTTCTGCATTTTCTTCACATTTTCGAAAATTAATGCGCTTCATTTTGGATGCTAAAGTTTGATCATGAGCTCCAAAAGAAGCAATTCTATCCCCTTGCATAGATTGAAGAAATTGTATATCTTCTGGATTACTCATAATTTTTTTGCATTTTTAATCCACAGTGGAAAAGTCATTTTAAGTTGCATTTCCATATCTTCTAGTCTTGTCTTTGTACTTTGTAGCTCTCTTCTTTTCAATGGAATTTCTCTCAGTTTCGCATTCTTTTGACAACGAAATTATTTTCTCACATGCTTTTTCTCAGTAATCATTGGTATGTTGGCTTTATTGTAGAATGGTTGAATTTCTGTTAAAACAATTTTAGCTATATCTCGCTTAGTTCTTCTCTCTTTTAGACCCTGTTGCTGGTGAAATAGGAAACATCTAAGAACTTGTTCACTTGTTGGCAAGCGACATCCTACAATCTTTGCATCATTATTTGTGATGCCAGGACCTAATCCAAATATACAGGTTTTTTTTCGTGTTTTTACATCAACTTTATCTGCACCACTTGAACAAGTTTTACCACTAGAAGTGGCTTCACTGGCTTTACCACTATTATCCATTATATCATATATCAACTATTATCACCAACATATATCAAAAATTGACCTGTAATAGAAACATAGATTAATATTAAAGTAGTCTACATGCCTGAAAATAAGAAAAAATAGCTATAGGTATTTCATGATGGCAAATGATGTTTATTAATAGTAGCTATGGCTTAAACACAAGCAAACTAAACATACTAGGCCTATAGTACCTTAAGGATCATTCAATTCAATAAAATAAAGGTATATGTGAAAAAAATAATTTAAGGCAATTTATCCCAAAAATTGTCATTTTTGTAAAAGTTTAGGAGCTAGGTGGACCCAGTAGATATTAATCAATTGACCTGAAATTTTGCATGTGAATTTTTTTTTAGGGAATGTAACCATAATAACGTAGGGCCAAATCAATTTTTGAAAGTTGCCATTTTTGATGCACCCTAAATTGTACATACACACACGGAATGGGTACCAGCAACTCCAGCTAAAACACAATGTCTGGGGCGAAGGCTGGCAAAACTAGAGAAGCCAATTTGGGGACTATCTGGATTATTTTTAGAGAGACTAAAAGCTTCTTTCAGATTTATTAACACCAGTTTTTTCTGCACTGATTCTTTATACCCACTTTCATTTCTGATACTCAGGCAGTCTTTTTGTACCTGGGCACAAACGACTAATTTCATCTAATTCAAAAAATTTCTGAACAAAATCTTTAGTACCTTTAATTATTACTTTTCCTTTTGACATGGGTTCAATTTCAGGAATAATTCCAAGTCTTTGTTTTATATTTCTGCTTTTCTTCACTAAATATTCAGTTGTCTGAAATAGACTTATAGTTTTTGATATGGTAAATGGAGATAATGTCAATATTTTGAGTTTCCTCTCATAACTGTCAGTAGAATGGAAAGCTTCAACCAGTTCATTCATGAGATGAATCATTGACCTGAAACAAATTCATGAATGTATAATAGTTATAAACAAAACATTACATGTGCATATTAAATTTTTTGGATTATAATATTGATTTTAAGTGTAACAAAATGAGCATTCTTTGAGATAGTCAAATTAAACCAAAAATTATTTTGTGACCAAATATTATCAAAACCCTGTATCATTTTAGTTTGTGACCAGATGTATTCCAAATGATTTAATGGGCCCTCATTGAGCTCCAATCTTTAGGGAGTTGTGCTTCTAGTTTCTACTATCAAAGGTGAATACCTACATTTTGTTTTTATGCTTCAGTTTTAGTTTAGGTGTATTCCTACTTAATAATAGTGTTATTTTAAAATTCATACCTTTGAGTTTCATGATCCAACTTTGTAGCTTTTGATGGGCTTGGGATCTCAATTTCTAAACTTGTTTCTAGCTTTCATTTTAAAGAACGATGTGCTTTTTCTATTGTTTGAAGAGCTTTTGCTTCTTTTCTTGAGGAACCCAAACCATCTGAAATTTTTGAATTAATAAATACTGTATTTGATTTCATTTGATATATATGGACAATAATAATTAATATGTTGCGGAAAAACTGTCTTGAAAGTAAATGCATTATAAATAAATAATATAAATAAAAAATTATAAATATAAAAAGTAACTATCATTAAATACTTACGCTTCTTCACTGGAGTCACAGCAAGACTTTCTAGAACTTGAGAAACCTCTTCTTTGGCATTACTTGATATACTTGGATCATATTCATCGCTTTCTGAAATAACATTCTCAGAAGACTGATCAGACTCTTCACTTTGTGATGTTGATAGCAACTCTGGTCTCTGGGTCAATAATTTTCTAGTTGCTACATAGTAAGGTATTCCTTTGTAGTTTCCATTTACATCAATCATAAAGTGATTGGCTGATGGTTCTTATATCCTTGTGTATCTTCTTCTTATGTTTTTGTAAAGGATCATCACAGTATCTAACCATTTTTCATTACTAAAAATACACAATTGTAAATCTCAAAAATAAGATATGATTTGACTCAAAATAAGCACATCTGTAATAAAAATAAGCATAATTAACAAACCTTTGAGAGAGAGACTGCGTGAATATGAGTTATACATAGGATGTAAATATATCATTTGTAGTTCTCTATTTTAGTCTGCAGGCGTAAAAATGTCAAAATTTCACAATGTCTCATACATATTTTTTCAATAATTTTTAAAATATCTTGCAACTTCATACCCACGTTTTTTATTGTTTGTATCTTTTAACAATTGATGGAAGTTTAATATATGAATTTTTTTTTTTTATTTCACTGTCTAGGGAGGGGGGGGGTCAAAAAGAAAAAGAAACAAGGGGGGAATTTTAATTATTGGTCTACACATTTGAATGTGGTATCATTTAATAGATCTCTTCATGCTGATTCTAAATATGTCTAGTTTTATAGGTCTATGACAAGATGTTTGGGAGTTATTGCCCATTAAAATTAGGTAGTAAAGTGGGGCCCCCAAGATTTTGGGGGCCCATATCTCAAAAACTATGGGTCATAGAACTTTTTTATTTGAACCAGTGAAATCAGCACCCGGAAGAACCCCATATGTCAATTTTCATCAAAATCTGTGTCGGAGTGGTGACAAATTTTTAAATTTTTGGGTGATTTGTCCTGGAATGCCCCCACAATAAAAATTGGTTGGTAGATAAATGGGTACCCTTGGTAGCCTAGTGGTTAAGATGCTGGGCTGCTGGTGGGGCATGGTTCAGATTCCATGTTAAACTAGGTCTAAGTTGGAGTGACAAGCTTGACCTTCGTCAGAATGAACAATTCAGGAGGAAGCTAAACCAAGGTGTGTGTGTGTGTGTGCGTGTTTATAAAGTCCCTATTTCATTGAATTAACGGTTATTTATTTTTGTTGCAGAACCCTATAAAAATGAATGTAAAAGAACGGGTGATGGTGGTGACACTTTGGATTAAAGGAATGAAATGCAAAGAAATTAGAGAGAGGTTTTAAAGAACATTTCACAAGCCAGGTCCTACAGTCAAGACAATTCATGATTTGCTTAATAAACTTAAAAGAACGGAATCTGTTCATGATGAGTCAAGATCTGGACGTCTAAGTGTCTCTGAGCATGCTGTAAATGCGGCACATAATGTTATCGATGAACATCCAAGCATATCAATTCGCACCACATCACGTAGACTCGGCATAACCACAAAATTTTGAAATCGACGTTGAAGAGGAGAAGTTATCACATTCAGGTGCTTCATGACAAGGTGACCAGAGTCCCAATTTTGGGCGGGACAGTCCCGAATTTATGACGTGTCCCTCTTTTCAAAATGTCCCGAAAATGTCCCGCATTTGGAGCAAATTTTCATAAATGTCCCACTTTATTAAAATTATTGTTACATTAGACATTAGATGTCCTTTATGAATTAATAGAATTATGCCACATTCTGAATTCCAAATCTAAATACTAACTTGCAAACTGAACTGGTACGATACATGTCGCCGTGTTTTGCAAAGTACATTAGTAATGAGAAAGTAGCAGAGCGGAATGCATCTAAATTATCAACAGACCAGCACAGGGGGATTTACTCATTTCAAGGCCAGAGATGTCAATCATCAACGAGTGTCAGCATTAGTTCAGTTCATACGCTGTCTTCCAGGAACTAATGCTTTGACTGAACGTGCTTTCTCTCAAATGAATAAGACGTGGACATCTGAGAAAGCACAACTGAAAGTCTCAACTCTAAAAGCTTTACTTTTAACTAAAATAAACTTCAATCAAACCTGTATGGAGTTCTACACTATGTTGAAATCAACTCCGGAGTTACTTCAGAAGATTTCATCTACTGAAAAGTACAGGAATTGAAAAGCAAGTACGATAATATTGTGTATTGGTATGTCATAGATATAAGACATTCTCAGTTAAGTTAATTTTTTTCATAATTATATACTCAAGAGAAAAATACATACATACATACATATATACATACATACATACATACATACATACATACATACATACATATATATATATGAGGTAGAGAGGTGTCCCACATTTGGCTCCTGAAAATATAGTCATTTTAGTTTATAACTCCAAAACTAGAAAAACATTCCGCTTTTTGCTCCTAAAAATATGGTCACTTTATTCATGACTTACATGAAGAGGATTATCCAAAGCGCAGTGCAATGTGTGCCGATTTTGTTGAACACATTTAGAATGAAAATTTAATGGACCACATTCGCTTCGGTGATGAAGCAATTTTCTACACGTGTGGAAAGGTTACTCACCATAACTGCCGCATATGGGCTAATGAAAAGCCAGTTGATTTCTATCAATGGGAACAAGATTCTCCTAAAGTTACTGTCTGGTTGGGGATGACCAAATCTAAGATTTATGGGCCCTTTTTCTTTGCTGAAGCTACAGTTATAGGGATTATTTATCTGGACATGCTTCAACAAGATGGGGCACCTTGTCATTACGCAAACATTGTTCGGGAGTACCTAAATGAACGATTTTCAAATCAGTGTATCGGAGTGGAGGTAACAGGCCCTGGGCGGCTCGATCTCCTGACCTAATGCCCTTCAATTTCTTTGCATGGGGCTTTATCAAATCAAACATCTAGCAAATGAGGGTTACAGATCTGCAAGATTTACGTGCTCATATCATAACAACAGTTACAAAAATAACCCCTGTCATGCTCCAAAATGTGTTCCGCAATGCTGCTGACAGATTCAAACTCTGTAGAGATACTAATGGTGCTCATGTAGAATCATATGCTTAAGTATTCATTAAATGTATGCCCTCTATTATATTGTTACTGAATTTTACCCTTTTTGCTACATTTTCACTGAAATAGATAGGGACTTTATAAACACACTGTATATATTTATTTCAAGTTTTGCTAAATATAAAGAAGGTTCTGTAATCTGTAATACATAAGGTTAAGAACTGCAGTTCACTTATGTTCTTATAAATTGATACTGCTGCAACATAGCCTGTAGAATAGATGGTGGCTACAAAGTCTGTGACTCCATATGCATGGGAAAACAAGGGCAACATACAGGTATGCTGTAATGTCACTGCAAAGGGACTTTGTAGCCACTCTGTCCAGCTAATAAGACAAATGATTAAAATTAGTAAATTTTTTGGAGCAGGCTCCAAACGTTTTGCTCTAGCTCTGCTCTGGCTCCATTTAATTTGAGGATTTTTAGTTCTGTCTCCAGAGCAGGTTCTTGTCAACCCAAGTTCAATGTATCAAAGGATTCAATTTGAAGACTAGACGCTTATCACTCATACAACAGAATCGAAACAATGACTACTTCAATTTCACACAGTAAACAACTATATTTTCAATTGGCCGTATGAGCAACAACCTGATTTTGGACAAATCAAACTTAATTGTAAATTATCTGGTAAAACAGTAGTTCCAAAACTATGGGTAAATTACCCCACTGGGGTAAGTTTGTACTCTGCAAGTACTTCTAAAGTACAGAAAGTGCATAAATAATCGACATGGCAACACTGGGACTGGCTGTACATTGGGTACAGGTAGGGTGGGGGTCATTATGAAGGTATCCATGTGAAAATGGGGTAAAGACTCGAAACGTTTGGGAACCACTGCATTAAAACAAGAACATTTCATTTCCAACATTTTCATCTAATCTCTCTTCAAACAAACCTTGCAATTATAGTAGGTCTTTTAAAATCTATTAATACAGTGGTATCATCCCTCACTTAATTATACTTATGAAGGTTAATATATGCTGGAAATTATGTAATTAAAACTTTCACAATTTAAAATTACAATTAATGGTTAATTTTTAAGATACAAAATGTTTAAAAATTGACAATAAAAAAAACATTCCTATTATTTAAATATGTTTATTTTACACACAAAATTTAAATCAAGCTAATTTATAGTTAACATTACACAGCTATACAAAACCTCTGTTGAATATAAGCAATGAAAAATTAAAACTTCTGTTTTAGTTTGAGTGACTGATTACACTTGTTTATTCCTTGTTAGACTTAGAAATAGGTAGGTTAGTAGGTGTAAAAAGCCTAAATGCTGTACATAAAAATCTTAAAATCCTATGGACAAAAGTACTCTTACTTCTATAAAGTTGTATTGTATGTAAAATTACACAGGTCATTGATCATTAATGTTGAAGGTTCTCCTTCAAAAATTAACAAGTGCCACTTCTATCTGTAGGTTGTTCCTGAGGGCTCTCTACAACTTGAACAAAGATTGCAGTGTGTGTGTTTTGAGTGCTCTAAACAGCTGTTGAAGTTCTTCTGTCACTTCCATTAGAACTATCATATCTAACTTCTTCCAATATCCCCACATTCAAGAGGTTTTTCCAGTATGAATTCTGAAATGCTTTTGAAGCTTATATTTCTGTGATGGAGCTGCTGATAGCTCAGTGGTATCAGTGTCAGACTGTGGGTGGTGAGGCTCTGGGTTCACTTCCTGCTACTGGCTCTTGGGTTGGGTTGGGCCAGCAACTCACCCTGTCAATACTTGACCCCAGATGAACTTAGGACACACTCACTTCCACACAATAGAGAAAAGTTTTTCTAATTCTATATTTCTGTGATGCAGTGTAGAAACAACTATCACATATAACAGATTTTTTAAATCACCCAGCTCAGAACAATCCCAGATGAGTTGGGGGTACCTGGCTATGTAAGATTGAGCTCAAGAAAGCAACCCTCTCCTCTACCAAGCTAGTTCTTGAGGTGGGATGGAACCATGCGCTTGACCCCTGTGTGGTGAGTAATCATAACATAGAACTTCTCCAAAGTTCCAAGTTCACCCATCTTGGGTTTTAAGCCTCACTTCTGAGACTAAACCCGTGTCCTTGGAAAGCAACATAGAATGGTATTGGGATGCTACTGAACAATTTGAGTATTGAGATGATGTGCCTCAGCTCTTCATTTACCAGTTCCCATGTTGTTACTTTAATAGGTAGTCAGTCCAGGTAAGGCTGTATCAGATTTTTTACTTCTGATGTTGCTCCACTGATCATATGTATAACTTCTGTCCTCCTGCCACATTTGACAAATCTCGTGTCTAAGTGTCTGGTATTTCAGATATTTCACTCTTTCACATTCTGCAACTGAGATGTTTCTTGGTATCCAGTTTATTATTGGACTGACACTAATAAAATAAAAAATAATGCCAATTATTGCCGCTTTGTGTGCTTGGTGTAGCTATATTAACCCCAAGTCCCCTTCTTTTTGTGGGATACAAAACTTTAGCATACATTGGTTTTTGTATATGACTATGTGCATACAATAGTTTCCTTGTATTGATATCAAACTTTTTATCTCCCTTTGATATTAGTAGGGTTGCCAATGTGTTCATCACTTAATTTATTTTTACTATTTAACCAAACTATCAATATTAACTTTAATCTTCTTATAAATTCTTTAGTTAGTTTTTCATTTTCACTAATTACTCTGTTTCTAAATATCTGAATGTGCTATTCTGGAAGTTCTTTTATATCTTGATCATTCACTATTGTTTTCATCTTTGACTTAACTCATGGTTACTGTAGTACATTTATCCAGCCCAAGTTCCATGCAGATGTTATCCCCAAATATTTTCAATACTTTCACTTGCCTAATTGAGTCTTCTTTATTTGGGACATACAATTTTAGATCATCCATATAGAAAATATGATACAAATTTGGGCTTCCCAGTTCTCTTGGTTTTGTTTTGTATCCATTTCATAATTTATTAATTACATCACTTAATGCAGTTGTTCCCAACCTTTTTTAGGCCAATGCCCCCTTATGTCCATCACTATTTGCTGGTTCCCTCTCATAAAGATAATAATATAACAGGACAAGTGATTTAATAGAAGGTAACAATTTTGCAGTTTCCTAGCACCCCACTAAGATTCTCAAATGCCCATTGGGGGGCAGTGGTACCCACATTGGGAACCACTGACTTAATGGATTCACTGGCATTATGAACAGAAGGTACGATACTGAGCTGCCTTGAAATATTCCCTTTTCTCAATTATACCCCTACTGTGTTGAGGTTCTGCATCTGTCCTCCATTCATTGGTGTAGTGCTAAATAAAGAAGTGAGGGAACGCATTTTGAAAGTGTTACTCAGATATGGGGGGGGACAATGGCAAGTGCAGCGAGCCCATACAGCTGGGGGTCCGGGGGCACTGTAAGCCCCCCAGGAAATCTTTTGAAATCTGACCAATTTCAGGGATATTTTGAGGTCATATGCACTGGATATTAGGATATATTCCAAGGTTGAAGATGCAGTATTTCCAGTGTCATTAGTTATACGACATCCAGTACAATCAATAAAAATAGCTAACAACTGGAATGATTAACTAAAAAAAGTTAACAACTGGTATGCCGTGGTAACTGTTTCATCAGATCTTTATAGGCTAGCATTGCCTCAGTCGAAGCTAAAAGAAATGAAACAGTTAATGATTCTTTCTCATATTTCTCCTAGGGGTGGGAATTAAAATTTCATGACGTTAGAGATTTGTAAGTTCAGATTTATTTGAAATAGTGAGCTACACCGTTCCGTCTACCAAAAAAAGTAAGGGAACGCCGTTCCCACGCATTCCCACAGCACTACACCACTGCCTCCATTATCTCAGAGTATTTCATAAAAAAGATTCTTATTAAAGGATGGATATTATAAATGTTTAATAGTTCATCAATCAATGAATGTGTACCTTATCATAAGCCTTCTTATAATCTGTCCACACCATCTTCAATGTTCTCTGATTTTTTTATAGTTTTTATTATGGTCTTATTTATAAATAGCTGGGCCTTTGTTCCATATGTCCTCCCTGCCACAATCTCTTTGTCCCAGGCTTATTTAATTTTCTTCCAAATGTTTATATATATAATCAGCTAATATCCTGGTTGGTATTTTATACACAAGAAGAAAATGTGTGATATGGCTTTGTAATTGTTGGACAGTTGAATTTCTTCAGATTTTGTTGCAGCAATATTTTTCCACTTGGTCATCCATTCAGGTAGTATTTCTTGTTCTTGTATTGTTATTTAAGCATTTTGTTAGTTCTTCTTTCAGTGATGTTAATTTCTTAAGCCAGAAGTTTTAGGCTTAGTCTGGCCCTGATACTTTCCAGTTATTGCTTTTCTTTACTTTCCTATTAATCTCCTGTCATTATTTCTTCCATTTCCATTTGGATGATATTTCTCACCTTCTCACTATTCTCAATTTGTAGTATCCAAAATTGCATCTGAGAGTCACATTTCATTCTCATAAATATCCTTCCAAAATTGCTTGATTTGTTCTTTGAGATCATGTTCTAACTTCAGTTTTATCCTTTCTCAACTCCCTGTACAGTTTTGATAGATCCTTTTGAAAGGCATTTTTTTTAATACTGTACTTATCCCTTTTGACATCTCTCTCTACTCTTCTCAATTTTGTTGCCAACTTCTTTTCTTCACTATACTTTGTGTTACTTGCCTCAATGTTTCTATTCTTTCACTTTCTAACATTATCCTGATTTCTGCTTGTGGTAACCTACTTCATAATGTATGATTTTTTATATGTACTTGAAGCTGACTTTTACGTGCTGCAGTATAGGAGCATATCCCACAATTAAAAGGTTTTTCTCTAGTATGAACTCTTAAATGTTGTTGAAGGTTACCTTTCTGTGCTGCAGCATAGGAGCATATCACGCATTTAAAAGGTTTTTCTCTAGTATGAACTCTTAAATGGACTCGAAGCATATGTTTTTGTGCTGCAGTATAGGAGCATATCTCACATTTAAAAGGTTTTTCTCGAGTGTGAACTCTTAAATGCATTCGAAGCTGATTTTTCCATGCTGCAGTATAAGAACAAAAATCACATTTAAAAGGTTTTTCTCCAGTATGAACTCTTAAATGCTGTTGAAGGTTACCTTTGTGTACTGTTGTGTATGAACAAATATCACATTTGAAAGGTTTTTCACTAGTATGAACTCTTAAATGCTGCTGAAGGTTACCTTTTTGTACTGCAGCATAGGAGCATATACCACACTTAAAAGGTTTTTCTCTAGAATGAGCTCTTAAGTGCCCTTGAAGTTGATCTTTCCGTGCTGCAGTGTATGAACAAATGTTACATTTAAAGGGTTTTTCTCCAGTATGAACTCTTAAATGCTGTTGAAGGTTACTTTTCTGTGCTGTTGTATAAGAACAAATATTACATTTAAAAGGTTTTTCTTTACTATGAACTCTTAAATGAATTTTGAGATTTTGTTTGAATTTTGTCTGATAAGGGCAAATAGAACACTTGAATATAATCTTTTGTATAAGCTGGTCTTTGTGGTTCTCATTTTGCTCAAAATTAAGTGAAGACTTTGTTTTTTGATGTTCTGATTTTGCTTTTGAGTTCCACTTTGGTTTGGATCTCTGCAAAAGAGTTATACAAAATTAGTTTAGTTGTAACATAGTTTATAGGCCAATTACTCAGCTAAAACCATGATATTTATGCTTTAAATTTTCCCTGCAACAACTTTTTTAAAGTTCTGTAATTTACTTAACTGCACTGTTTTGACACCATTTTTTTACCACTGTTTTTACCTCATCAAAGTTTTCTTGAAATAAATACTTTAAGGATAATTAGTTTTATGGTTATTCATTTCTTAGAACTTTTCTCTGCACCATAAAAAATGTTTTTGTAATATAAAGACTTGCAGGAAACCTATACCTTCCACCATGTCAGTGTGAGGAAATGAATTAAGTACTAGCTTGCTAAGCATCTGCATGTGTATGTGGTTTATGTCTAGTTTACCTGATGCTCCTCTTCTAAAAGGAAGAAACAGAGTGAATTTTCACTATAACAGAGGTAGTGATGCTCCATAGCTTCCATAGTTTGTCTGTCCTACCTTACTAAGGCCAAAATATATTCACCTCCTCACCCTCTTCCACAGTTAAAAATTCTCTAAATCAACTGAAATTTCTATTATATGCTTGCAAATAAACTTAACTTATTAATATCTGCCTCAGAGATGAGGTGCAGAGGTGTTGGACTATTATTTTAATTTTTGAGTGGGAATATGCAAAAAACAAAAAAAATAAAAACTTCATATGTCATTGGAATCTAAGTTACAACTAATTTCATTTAACCAAAACAATATAAATAATATTAACAATAATTGATATAGGTGTTTAATCTCACTCAATAGTAACAGTTAACCTTTTGGTGGGTGCCAATCAATTTTTTTATTTTGTGAGCTAACAATATGAGGGACTAAATGTTTTTGAGAAAATATTCTAAGACTTTTTTGTAGTAAAAATCTTTTATTTATTTTTTAATGATTAGATTAGGCCCCACTGAAGAGGCCTGTGCAGGTTATTTACTGGGTTTGCTATAACTGGTACAAGTCCTGCCTGGGAAGCATTGCCAGAATTGTCAGAAATATAAAAGTTTTTAAAATATCCTTTTCATGCCATCTTAGTTATTCAAATAAAAACAAAATCAAAGAAAAGTTTTATTTAGCATTTTTCTATAATATACGAGAGGCAGTCATAAAATAAATTTACAAGGCATATATTTTGGGTTCTTTATTTCCAAGTCTAATAATGACAGAAGATTTAATTGTACAGCTATCCCACTACTTTTCCATATAGTCCCTACCACAATTGAGGCATTTATCATATCGTGGGATGAGCTTTTCAATTCTCTGTTGATAGAAGTCCATGTCTGATGTTCACAGCCATTGTGTCACTGACTCTTCCAGCACGAAAGTGCATGCACCATTTTGCTACACTCTGCCAACTTATTACATTTTACCCATAAACCTCCGCCAGCTGGTGATGAATTTCTGCTGCAGACACATTTCTTGCATTAAAAAATTGAATAACTGTATGCACCTCGTGCCTGGACCACTGGTTCCAGTTGAGCCGCCATGTTCAACTGACTCATATAACCAATGTACGGTAGATGATAGCTGAATTGACATGCAGTGTTGCCAACAATGATTAATGAGTTCACCTGATACAAACATAATCAATGCATGTCCTTTAGCTACAAAATTATATACTGTGTAATGAAAATATAAATATATGAAAATATAAATGGTAAATAGAAACAAAAAATCACTGAACAAAATACTTTATCAGACAAGGTTATAGATGAAACACACTACTGGACATAAGGAGTAAAACAAAGTTTGGCAAAACTTTACTATCCAGACTGTGTTCATAGATAGTCCATAACAGCTCACTGGCATAACTAGAAAAACATGTTTGAGCAGTATAAGAATACAAATACCTAGTAACAATATCAAAAATGTGCTATAAATTACTATTTTTTAATCTTTGTCTGACAGCTATCATAACTTTTTTGACAGTTTTTTCCTATTTATTAATTATTATTATAGCCTGATGCAGGGAAATTAATCACCATATAACATCAATATTCCCTGAATAGGGAAATTTTGAAGAGTGGATACAGATATTTATATAGGGTGTCCATAAATGATTACCCTGATTAAAGCATGCTACAACTTTTAAATAAACACTCGTATTCAAACAGTTTTAATCATAAGTAGATAAACATACAGTTTTGATACATAGTTAATGAACTTAATAAGCTTCCACATGTGCATCCCTAGTGGCACATAAAATGTCTAAATGGTATTCACACTCACGCCACACATTTTCCAACATTTGTAGGTTAACTGTTGCAATTGCATCCATAATGCGTTCTTGCAATGTCCTGATATCTGCAACAACTGTTGCATAAACCAAATCTTTAACATGACCCCAGAGAAAGAAATCCAGTGGGGTAATGTCTGGTGATCTTGGGGGCCATGGGATTGGACCATCCCTGCCAATCCATCGATTTGGAAATGTTGCGTCGAGAGTTTCACGAACAACATGCGCCCAATGAGGGGGTGCCCCATCTTGTTGGAAGATGACAGTTGGCTGCCTGTCCTGCAGCTGGGGGATGGCGTAATTGGTGAGCATATCCAGGTACACAGTTGTGGAAACAGTGTTCTCAGCGAAGAAGAAAGGACCAATTATCTGGTCATGCATTAGTCCACACCAGACATTGATCTTCGGACTGCCCCGAATATGCTCCCTTACGGCATGTGGGTTTTCCGATCCCTAAATACGCACATTGTGTCTGTTGACTCTACCACTAAGATGAAACGTAGCCTCGTCTGAAAAGCAGACATGTAACAAGAAGTCATTATCCTCATCAATGCTGAACTGAATTGAACAGAACAGCTACTACAGCACTCCTAGCGGCAAATGCGGTAGACGAAACACACCAGCACAGAAACTCTATGCGTGTGTGAGATCACCTGTAAAAGGAAAATGGATGTAAGATTTGTCATTAAAACATGAGAGCATACTGTTTTCAGGGTATTTTCTTTTGTAAACCTTGTCCAGATCGTTGTGGTACAACATCAAGCAGTAGTCTGCCAGCGTACTTTTGTTCCAGAAACCTTGGTAGCGATTTTCCATTGACTGGATGTTTTGATGGAAGCATTCCCCCTGTTCATCACTCACTGTGCCAAGGTTTTTGGGAAAGAAATCTAGATGTGAATGTAAAAAATATATTTTCAAGGACATGTGACAGCCCATTTCTTGATATGCATCGAGCAGTTTCTAAATTCTATCTTTGTATGTGGGAGACTTGTGGTTACCCAAGAAGTTTCCAGAGATCCATTTGAAAGCCTGCCATGCTTCTAGTTCCAAAGCATTGAGACTTTCTTCAAAACCTTCATCCTGCAGAACCTCCCTGATTTGGGACCCCACAAAGATTCCCTCCTTCAATTTCACAGCACTGTTTGCAAATTTCTCAACAAGGTATCAAAACAAACCCTCTCAAATTCGCCTTACCCATCACTTTCACAAAATTTTTCATTAAGCCGAGCTTAATGTGAGAGGTGGCAGGAAAATCATCTTTGGGTCAACTAAAGGAACACACTGAACACTGCCCATTCCTGGCTCATATGTGCTTCTTTGATGCCAGTCATGTGTGATGTAATGATCCACAGTAGCACAGCTGTCCCATAGGCATAGGAAACAACAGTATTTTGTGAACCCTCCTTGCATGCCCATTAACATACCAATGACTGAGATCACCACAGATATTCCAGTGATGAGTGCTGTATTGGATTGTTTCGAGTAGTATACTCATGTTATCATGTAAAAATGAACAATGAGTAATTCCTACATTCATATAATTCTTATATTCATTCATATAATTCTTATATTCATTTGTATACTTCGTATATTTATACAGGGTGTCCCAGAATTAACTATTTCAATGAAATCGGGCAAATTTTTTAAAAACACACTTTTATTTATGTTTATCATGTTTAATGTGTGTTAAAAATATATAAATTTCTAAATTTTTTTCATAATTTTATTTTCATCATTTTTTCATTATCTGGTCCAATGAAAGACCGTCTGAAGTCATAGAATGGCAGAGAGACTCTCCAAAAGTTAACATGTGGCTTGGAATGACCAAATCCAAAATTTATGGCCCATTCTTCTTTGCGGAAGCAACTGTAACAGGTACCGTCTACCTTGATATGCTTCAGCAGTTTCTCGAACCACAGCTTCTTGATGATGGCATTCTTGATAATGTTGTGTTTCAACAAGATGGAGCACCATGTCATTATGCTCTAATTGTTCGAGAATACCTCAACAGACCCCTTCTGAATCGGTGGATTCGACGTGGAGGACCTCGACCTTGGCCTCCGCGTTCTCCGGATTTGACACCCCTGGATTTCTTTGCATGGGGTTTCATAAAAACAAAGGTTTATCGCCAAAAGATCAATGCTTCTTGTTGAAACACAACATTATCAAGAATGCCATCATCAAGAAGCTGTGGTTCGAGAAACTGTCCAGATCAAGGTAGATGGTACCTGTTACAGTTGCTTCCGCAAAGAAGAATGGGCCATAAATTTTGGATTTGGTCATTCCAAGCCACACGTTAACTTTTGGAGAGTCTCTTTGCCATTCTATGACTTCAGACAGTCTTTCGTTGGACCAGATAATGAAAAAATTATGAAAATAAAATTATGAAAAAAATTTAGAAATTTATACATTTTTAACACATATTAAACATGATAAACAAAAATAAAAGTGTGTTTTTAAAAAATTTGTCCGATTTCATTGAAATAGTTAATTCTGGGATACCCTGTATAATCCTTATATTCTTATTCATACTTTTTTTTATTTTAGTTGCTTAACCGTCAATTCGTACCTAAAGTGGTACATATCTCGGTGAGATAGAGGGTGGGTAGTATCGCTGGGATGGGGGTATGAGACTGAGGGGATGAGAAGGTTCAGTTATTGAATATGTGGAATGGGGGGGGGGGGGTATGAGTTTAGATGCAGTGAAGTAGTTGAGAGTGGGTGAGGTATGAGAAAATTGCTTCCGCTGAGAAGTGGAGGACTTCGGCGAGTATGGACTGGAGATGTTCAGATGTGGGGATGCAGGGACAGGTAGGGGAAACAGCTGTGGTGGAGGTCAGACAAATTTGGGCATTCGCTAAGGTGGACGACGGTGATGGGGGTATGGCAGGTGGGGCAGAGCGGGGCTGGCAATTTAGCCATAAGGTGGCTGTGTGTGTGTTGTGTGTGCCCTAGGCTGAGATGGGTTAGAGCCACTTCTTTATGATGGGACCTATGGAATGAGGAAGCCCAATATCCAAGGTGTGGTTTTTTCCACTGGAGCTTGTTATTTATAGCCTGGTCCCAATCCCATTGCCAGATGGAACGAAGTGGGAGCGGAGAGTCGGGGAAAAAATCTGTGAAAGGAAGGGGCCAGGTGGAGACTGGTAATGAGCAAGCGGACTTCGCCGTACGGTCCGCCTCCTCATTACCCCAGATACCAACATGTGCTGGGACCCAGCAGAAGGTGACTGTCTTGTGCTGGGATGCCATTAAGGAGTGGAAGGTTTGTTGGATGGTGCAGACAAGTGGGTGAGGAGGGTTAATTTTTTCCAGGAAGAGCAGCGCACTTTGGGAATCTGAGTAGATAACATAGGAGTTGGCGGAGTGGGTGCTTACAATGTTGAGGGCTTACAGGATGGCGAAAAGTTCTGCTGAAAATATAGAGGCCTCACGGGGAAGGGGAATGGCTCTAGAGAGTGGCTGGGCCATGATCACCGCTGAGGCAGCCGCACCATCCTCTGATCAGGAACCATCCATATAGATTGGGACAGCATCCAAGTATTGGGTTGTGTTCCTCAAAGAGCAACCTGTATATTGTAGTAGTTGTAGTAGCTTTTGGCAGGGCACACAAGTCCCTGCAAAACTTGATAGGGGTGAAGAGCCAGGGAGGATGGATATGGTATGAGATGGGGGTGACTAAAGGAGGGGGCTTGTTGGAAAGATCCAGGAAAGAGCAGACCATTTCCGTGAAGTGCCAGCTCTGACCCTTGGGTGGGGGTTCTAAAATCGCCGCACACAGAAGTGACGAGGGCAGCCTCTGCGCACGAAGGTAGGTCCGCATGAGCAGACCCCATTGGTGGGTGAGAGAGAGGTAGTTACATTCTGCTTGGAGGCTGGAAGCTGGGGAGGATCGGAAGGCACCGGTGGAGAGGCGGAGGCCCCTGTTAAGCACCGGGTCCAAGATTCGGAGGGAAGTGCTGGAGGCAGACCCGTATACAACACTCCCATAGTCCAGCTTTGACTGGACCATGGTGTAGAGACGTAGGAGCAATCGTCGGTCAGCGCCCCACATGGTGTGGGAAAGGTGGTCTAGGAGAGCGAGGGGACGCTGGAATGAGTGTGTTTCAGATGCCTGAGGTGGGGAACCCATTTGAGCCGTCGGTCGAAGGTCATGCCCAGGAACTGCGAGGTGGGCACCACTTCAAGGGGCTCACCGTATAGCATGACCAAAGGGGAAGGTATGGCTGTGGATCTTCTGCTGAAGGCCATACTTTTGGTTTTAGAGGTGGATAGGCGGAAACCAACCAGTCACCCACCTCTCCACCTGATGGATGGTGAGCTGAATTTGTCGTTGGACGACGGGCAGTTCCCCCCCCCCCCGCGAACCATATCGCAAAGTCGTCTGCGTAGATGGGGGAACGGACGGTGGGTGGAAGGAATTTTGCTACTGTGTTCATGACCAGTGAAAAGCATGACACTGAGGATGCTTCCCTGTGGGACCCCATCCTCTTGCTCAAAGCTGTCAGAGAGGACTGAGCCCACCCGCACTTGAAAGGTCCAGGAGGAGAGGAAGCCCCTGATGAAGGTCAGCAGGGCTCCGACGAAACCCAAATTTTGGAGCTCACTGAGGATTATACATCAATGGGTGGTGTCGTAGGCCTTCTGGATGTCGAAGAAAGTGGACAGGAAAAACTGTCCCCTATTGAAGGCATTCTGAATATCCCAGCTGAGCAGCAGGAAGGGGTCTGTAGTGGAGCGGAACTGTCTAATGCCAGACTGGGTAACAGGGAGGGAGTCAGTGTTTTCAAGGACAAAGGAAAGTCATGCGGCAATCATTTTCTTCAAGGTTTTACAGGCACAGCAAGTTAATGCGATTGGTTTATAATTAGTTGGGTCAAGGGGGTCTTTGCCGGGTTTGGGAATTGGTATTATGTGGGCCTCCTTCCACCGTGAGGGGAGAGTGCCCTCAATCCATATACGGTTGTAGAGATCTAGGAGGAACAGTTGCATAGTAGGATGGATGTGTTGGATCAAAAAGTAGGGGATGCCGTCCGGGCTAGGGGAAGGAGACCGTCTGTAGCTCTCGCATGGTGAACAACCGATTGTAGGAGTTGTCGAGGGATGGTGAGCAGTTCTTGTTAGGTGCCAGCGCGTGGGGGCTGTCTGTGGAGACGGCAGCGAAGGTAGATGCTAGAAGATTCGCTACTGACCTAGGTTTATAGAGAAGCCCATCATTTGTTCGGAGGACCGGAGGTCGGGAGGGGGCGTCTCGTCTCTCGACACCCCATACCTTCTTCCAGATGGTAGCCAGTGTGGAGGAGGTGATACCCGAGACAAAGGTACACCAGGAAGCTCGGCGCGTTCTTCATCACACGGTGAGCAATGGCTCTAACCCACTGCATCTCCATGCGATGGGTAGGGGTTTGCGTATGATAAAATCGTCGGGTAGCCCTCTTCTTGGCACGAGGCTCAAGATCGTGAAATGCTGGTGCTTGCAGCTGCAACCACAGTCGCTTCAAAGTACACAATGCATTCATCGGAGGATGGAAAGTGGGCCGTCATACAACGTGTGGAAGTGTTGTCCCAGAAAAGTGGCCAGTTAGCTCTGGCCATTATCCACTTCTCCAGTACTCGAACGATCTGATCGTACCGATTTAGTGTGAGGCAAACAGGGAAGTGGTCACTGCCATGGTCATCCTGAAACACTTGCCAGGTGAAGCCCAGGAGGCCGTCCGTCGAGATGAACGATAGATCTATACAGGACGGGGTGCATCTGGTGGCGTGGTAGTGTGTGGGAGAGCTGTCGTTGAGGCACTCAAAGGAGAGTTCAGTCATGAGGGTAATCAGGGTCGGAGCCACAAAAGTGGAGGTCATATCACCCCACAAGGGGTGGCGACTCTTGAAATCGCCCAATAGTAGGAAGGGCCTGGGGAGTTGTTGAACAACCTCAACCAGGTCATCGCAGGAAACTTAGGAGTGAGGGCGGAGGTAGATCGAGCACTGTATTGCTTGTCCAGGAAAATCCTCGCAGCAACCACCTGTAACAGGGATCTAATAGGGAGGTTGTGAAAGGGCAATGTCCGGTAGGGCAGGGCATCGGTCTGGTCCCCAGGATTAACTCCTGGAGGCAGACACATACTGGACAAGCAGAGGCAATCAGGGAATTTAGGCCTTCATAATTTGCGAAGATTCCCCAACAGTTCCACTGTAGGATCGTCGCTTTCGGAGGGTTCATTGTTGGACGAGGTAGAGGTGGAGAGGGTGAAGGTGCTAGGGAGTTAAACTGTGGATGGGGATCTAGGTCTATGACGGCGGGGGGTTAGGTCGGGGGCCTGTCGGGTCACCTGCCGCTCACCAAGGAGGGAATCGGCTGACCTGCTAACCCCTTCGGGGACTGTGGGGCCGAATCGACCGAACGGGACTGGAGACGTGGATCGTAGCGGCCCGGGGACCGTCGCGGGCTCAGAGGGTGACGCGTCTCTAGACAGGGTTCAGTGGTCATGCAACGGGGGAGGTTCCGTTGTCCAGATTGTCACCTTCCTGTTTGGTTATGGTTTCCCGGGACACCCGGGGTGACAAGAGAGGGTACCAGTAGAACCGGGCGGGTGGGGGAGGACAAAGTCTGGGTGGCCGATGAGGGAAGAGCCGGAAGCACGAGGGGGGCCGGGTCAGTGGGGGTACAAGGGGATGAGCCAGGGTGCTCCCATA
Organism: Bathynomus jamesi; assembly: GCA_023014485.1. Lineage (NCBI taxonomy): Eukaryota > Metazoa > Arthropoda > Malacostraca > Isopoda > Cirolanidae > Bathynomus > Bathynomus jamesi. The sequence goes on from JAJOZX010007583.1 coordinate 73,981, forward strand.
GTGGGGTGGAGATGGCACCAGGGGTAAGGGCAGTTCCAGGGGGCTCGAGGGTGCGGCCGAGGGTACTCTGGCCACACCATGTAGACATGCCATTGCTGCGTCCACTGGATCCTCGGATGTGGGGTGATCTGCCCCTTGTCTCGCCCTAGGTGGTGGCTCATGCGTCAGCAACGACTGTCAACTTCTGCAGAGGTGAGTGTGGGGATGAGAGGGTCATCGTATGCAAGGTTAAGGGTGTAGGTACTCGGGTTCTCCTTTTAGATTTCAAAGAGAGGGAGACTTGTTGGATGGTTGGTGAGTCTGGAGACTCACTCCGGCGTCTCCGCCTCATTGATTTACCCCGGGCGCTGGGTTTGGATGTGTTCTCCGAGTGCGGTGAAAGCGGGGTTCCTGAGAGACGAGAACCGAGAGTCCCGATTCCAGAGATGTGGGAAGTGTGTAGCTTTGGAAATTCATGGTGGGTAGGCATGGTAGGGGGGGACAGGCGGCTGCTGGGCTCGGCGTGGGGCCCAATCGGGAAGGGGGATGAGTAGTCGATGGAGGTTTGAGTGGTGGATCCGGATGGCGAGTCGAGGGAACTGAGCCAAGGGCTGCAGCATAAGAGACCCCCGGCCTCACCTCCCAACTCCACACCCTGTCTCGTGCCTCTCGGAGGCTAAGGAAGTCTGCTACCTGCAGGCCTCGAACCTGAAGAACAGGCATTCGCGGGATGAAGAGGGATGTGCTCCTTCAAAATTGGAGCATTTGGGGGTGTTGGGGCACTTGTCTGGGTGAGCAATTTGTCCGCAACAGACACACAGTTGGTGCGGCTGCCGACAAACTGAGCTAACGTGTCCGTACTTGTTCCATTTAAAGCAATGGGTCGGGTCTGGGATGTATGGGCGGACAGAAAACTCTCAAGACATGCGGTCTCCCATACCCCATACAATACGGTCAGGAGAGTTTAAGGTATTGAAGGTAAGAAGTAGATGTGGGGTGGGGGAGGGGGTACCTCCCTGTCGGGATGTGAAGCGATGAATCTTAGTGACACCTTGGGGTGCGAGGTCCTCCAGGAGCTCGTTCACTGTGATCGACAATAGGCGGGTGGCGTAAATAGTGTCCTGACTCTGGTTCAGGCGAGGGTGTGAGGAAACGGACACCGAGCATCCAAGGACCTCCTCAGTGAGGGAGAGTAGGGCTTTTGTCTCTGCGGCTGAGCGTGATTTTATGAGGGAGTCATCCCTCTGTGGTCGTACATCATAGCAGCTGGAGTTGCTGCAGGCTCGGATCGCTTGGAACATCCATTCAGAGTTGGACGGGAGGAACCCAGAGGTAGGCTGGATGACTAGGAATTTGTGGATACTTGGAAGGGATAGGGAGGCTGTAGAATCGAAGTGGACTGGGATATCCAACGGTCGATAGGAAGGTCGTGAGTGCCGACTTCCCCGTCTGCTGCGGGGCTCTCTCCGTGGGGAGGCAGGTCTACGGCGGGTGAAGGGGCATACCGGGAGAGCAAGAGGCCAGGTTTTGAGGGCAAGTCGGGTGGAAACTGACTTGACTGAAGGCAGGTGAGGAGGGCTGGGGCGAGACCCCTGCTCCAGAAGGTGTATGTCCAAGGGCATATTCAAGGTACAGGCTGGGGTCGGCAAGGGAAAAGGCGAGTGCAAGTGTTTCGCTTCCACGGGGGGGGGGGGGTCAACCCCATCAGGATGCGGTCTTCCAGTGGTAGAGGACTCGAAGGCCTGGTTGCCCACCACCCGAGTGTCGAGAGAAGTAGTCCGAGAAGTAGAAGCAGGAGTCGCAAGCCGAGAAGCCATAGCAAACAAAAAAAACTTTATCCCCCACGCACATCCAACCACCACCGACTCCAACAAGGGAAAGGCGAATCGTGGGCACACTCGGTCCCACCGCTAATAGATGTCACGCAGGGGAGATACACCCATTCCCAGTCCCCGTGCCTAAAAGGCAGCCACTCTCATCCAACGCATGGTGAAAGATGGCAGGGACAGGGCTTGGGTTTGGTTTAAGAGTGATAAGGATGAAGGACCACCACCTCCCTCACCCAAGGTCCAAGGAAAGAGTCAAATCAAGGTCCAAAACAAAGCCAAATTTAGGTAAAAATAAAAAAAATAAAAGCCAGAAAGAGTTGGGGGAAGGAGGAGAAAGAAATATAAGTACGAGCGTAGGAGATCAGCTGGGTCCCCAAATGGGTCCAATGGTCCACAAGGACAGAAAAAACTCTTACATCGAAGGAAGATGCATTCCCCCCCCCATTGGCCACAGAGGGACACACCCTATAGCTCTGGACAAAGCAAAGGGATTCATTTTGACACATCAAGTCCAAAATCATATAACACTGACACAAGTTTGGATACATTTTTGATTTGTTTTATATTTTATAATTGGTGAATTATTTCTTTTTAAACTTGATCATTTTTGTAGACTTAGCTTAATAATGTAATCTTGTTCATTTCCTGTATACATTCTCTCTTCATTGTAAAAGATGAAGTCATGTCCTGCTTAATGTTTAATTTTTAATCTTAAGCATTTAATTTTTGCCCATGTGCATGTTTGTAATTTGTGATGGAAAGGCATATTTCAATTTCCATTTTTAGTTAACTCGGTAGATCATGATAACATCAGATCTGTCAATATGTGGTTTAAAATTTAAAAAATATGGCTTCCTCTTGCTTAGCAGTCTAGACATTGATACAGCAAAAATATTTGTTTTGTCTTTAAATGTTTTGCAAAGTAAATCAGCTTATTGAGAATAAAAAACAAAAACAGATCAGCATTAAATAATAATGATTTTAGTAAAAATTTCAATATAAAAGCCTATAAAATTTCTCCAATATTCATTCTGATCTAACTTAGAGGCTGAGCATTACCTGTAACATTTTAGCAGTAAATTATAGAGAAAATCTTTGTCTTCTCCTTCAAGCCTTGCTCCCTTCAGAGAACTTAGTCTTAAATAGAGAAAAATAATTTCCCAATACGTTATAAGAAGAATCGGGAAACCTTCAGAGAATTTAGTAAGCCTCACAGAATACTCTGATCCACTACAAGAAATTGGATAGTAGTATAAGAGCAATTTCTGCGATTTCTTATATGGTACCAGAGTAACAAATCCATTGCTGCCACCTAACCAGAACCCCCATCACCTTCAAAAAGTCCAATGCCATAGATGGAGGGGTTAACAATCATACATCTCCTTTAGATGAATGGAGTGGACAATTGGGATGGACGACTTTAAGTTCCTGTTATGCAGGAGAACCACTTTCAATAAAGAGGCGCCACTCAGATGGTGTGTGTACAGTGGCGGACCTACATTTTTGGGACCATGAAGCTTGAACTGTTATGGGGGCCCCTTCGCAACCAGCAACAATAGGGCAACATCCAACAAGGTTCAAAGGGCCTTGCTGCCCTTGCAAGGACCTCGAGGCCCAAATGGCGGAGAACGGGGTGGTGTCCTTGAAAATGGGCCATACAGTGAGCCCCTTCCCACCAGCAACGAGGTCTGGCGAGCTCAGCGAGCCCATACAGCTGGGGGTTTGGGCGCTGCAAGCCCCCGAGAAAATTTTGAAATTTGACCAATTATAGGGGCATTTTGAGGCCATATGAAATGGGTATTAGAGCATATTCTAAGGTCAATATTAAGTACTTCAACCCATTGGCTTATGATTCTATCACTAAAATAGCCTTATTTTAATAAACACTTAAAAAAACTCCATCGATTTTGTTGAAAAATTCACTCATTAAAAAAAAAGTTGCTTCAGGGCCCCTCCTGGATTAGGGGCCCTGAAGCTTAAGCTTCATTAGTTTCATAGTAGATCCGCCACTGTGTGTGTACCTGTGACAAGTTCTTGAAAAGTCCATTGATATCATGGCAATAGCAGAGCAGACTATCTACTGTAAAGAATGTCACCAAATCATGGTTTTGTTTTCAAGAGTGACACACTCAGACATTCTTATCAAGTGTTTCTCTGCTTGAGTCTCGAGGAGAGAAGTTCTGATTTCTCTTTGGAAATTTAGAGGGATTTAGAGTTCATTCAACTCATTTTGGGTAAGCCTCTCCAGCTCTGATTGCTCTTCATCAGGTGTGTAGTCAAGATCAGCTGAAGTTCCCACATCTCCACCAATCGTACCTTCATCAGATTCCCTTTCATCTTCTAAAGAATCAAGTCCATGCTATGGAGGTACCGGAATCTGCATTGTGTCATCATGAGGGATCAGTCTGATCACAGTGTCTACTTTCGGATAAACGATTTTATGCTCGTTCTTCATGTTGAACCCAGTTATGTCAACATTGCAAAAGTAACAATCACCATCATGGTCTCTCGGCTCCCTCCATATCATAGGTATAGTGAATAGCATCGACTTTTTCCTTTGGTTCAACCAGTCAAGTAATCCATTCGAACAAGCAATACAGCTAACAAGTGGCACCCACGCCTTATCTTGGTACCTAGTGGACAGCTGAAGTATAACTGGTAAGTTTTCCAAAGATCCATCAGGATTGTACACCATTGTCATTTAGTTGTGAATGAGCCACACACAACAAATTGTCAGGTGATTTTTATACTTTCAAGGCATGATCGATGAGTGGGTTGATGTAAATCACCTTAAGAAATAAAATTTTAAGTGGATGATACAATACAAAACAAAACACAACACACAACTAGACATGTGACTGTTATGTGAAAGAATAAAAGGGTGTACATGAGCAATGTCTACAAATTTGTAGCCAGCAACTACTCTCACCTAAAATACCACAAGACAACCTGCAGAAAGCCTAAGTTGAAATGACAAAATGCCATACATGAGGGTACAAAAATGGTAAAGCAAAAATCTACACCTAAGCTACAACAAAATACTCCACTACATGTATAAAGGACGCATATAATATATTGTAAATATAGTATTATATACAGGGTGTTTCAGGAGAAAAGGTCAATACTTCGGGAGGTGATAGTATCGGTCATTCTGAGAAAAAAAGTTCATATGAACATGTCTAATTCTGAATGGTTACGGAGATAGAACTGTTTGAATCTACAAATACAAAAGCATTGTTAATGGTAATCAAGTAATCAAGAAAGAGAAACCAATTACTGTTTCTAACATTTAATGTTTAAACATTGGCATTTTGAATGGTATCAGATACAGAAATGACAAATTTGTTACAGTTTACAATACGTTTTCGAAAATCCCACCATCAACCTCAATGCACTTTGCAACTCGTGTGCGAAGATCACGTGTTGTTCATCTGAGTTGATCTTGATGTTCCATTATGCAGGCAGCAGCAACCAAAATGCGCGCAAGCAATTTGTCTCATGTATCCACCTTTCTTTTGTAAACTTGACTTTTCATCCACCCCCACAAACAATAATCTAACAGAGAGAGGTCTGGAGACCTTGGTGGCCATTGAATGGGACCACCGCAGCTGATCCATCAACCAGGGAAAGTTTGATTTAGGTATTGCATCACCAGATGGGTAGAAAGTGGAGGAGCTCCGTCATGCTGAAAGTACATATCAGCGCGTGTAGCCAGAGGAACATCCTCCAATAGTCCTGGCAATTCATTTTGCAGAAATTCTAGGTAACTTTGTCCTGTAAGACGATTCTCTAAAGTAACAGGGCCAATCAGCTGATCATCAATGATACCGCACTACACATTGGCAGAGAAGCAATGTTGAAAATTTGTTTCCACAGTGGCATTTAGATTTTTGTCTGACCACTGATGAGAGTTACGAGTGTTGTTGATACTGTCACAGGTGAAAGTAGCTTCATTGGTGAATAGTATTAATTGAAGCAATCGGCGATTAGCATTTACCCAATGACAAAATTCCAGTCGCATGGCAGCATCTCCTGGTTGAAGGTGTTGTACACGCTGTACATGATATGGATGCAAGCCTTCCTCACGTAATGGTCGCCATACTCTTGTGTGTGGTACACCGAGACGTGTAGAAATTCTTCATGAGCTAGTAGTAGGACTACGCTCTACCAACTGACGAATGTTTTCCACTTCATCCACATCTTGTTGACCTTCACGTTCAGATGAAACATGAGTGCTGGGAAGTGCACCAATCTCACGCAATGTGTTGAAAACCCTGGTAAACACACTTCAATCCGGAATTCTGCAGTTCAGAAACGTTGATGGTATTCTGCAACAGCAGCTGTTGCACTTCCATCGCAAAAACCGTAGACATACACCATATCTGCATATTCGGCATGTGTGAAGGTGTGTGGCATTCTTAACACTGCTTCAAACACCAAACAATGTCACTCACAACAGTCAGCTGTCGACTGGCTTATGTTACATGCTTACATTACAGCTTACATGGTTGAAGGTTATAGGGGAGGGAAGGGGTACGAAGAGCTGCACATGCATCAGATTCAAACAGCTGTATCTCTGTAACCATTCAGAATTAGACACATGTTCATATGAACTTTTTTCTCACAATGACTGACACTATCACCTCCCGAAGTATTGACCTTTCCTCCTGAAACACCCTGTATAGTTATATGCATATTATATATATTATAAAGGACGCATATTATATATCGTATATATTATCATACCTCTTTTAACGGACAAGATACATTCTTGAGGCTTGTCCACTTAATGTCCGTTAATAGAGGTCATTATAACATGGTGCTTATGGAGTTGTCAAAATGATAAATAAATGCCTTTAAATACTATTATTTTCTTACAGAATGACTAAATAATTATTAAGTATGCCAAAATATGTCTTAAACATTAGAAAAAAGTTGCAGTTGCTTAGAAATATATATGTGATTTTCCACCACCATCTCTGTATGAAAAGTAACAGAGCCAGACTCCTCACTGAGCGGATACATTCCCTGGGCTCTCTGATACTGTTTTTACTTTTGGATATTGCCGATTAATTTACTTTTAGAAAGTTCTGAATTTTATGTACTTGCATTTATATTCACATTGTTATAGTATGGTTTTTAGCGATTTAGAAGTTTTCATAGCATGCCAGCTTAATTTAACTTAAACTTGTGATGGTCATAAATGTTAACTACTTTAACTTGCGCGATGCCTTCGCAGAAGGCGTCATGTGCTAGGTGCCAGGTTAATCGGTGGTATATGGATTTTAAAGATTACAATGGTGGTCCTATGGCGATTACCAAGAGATCAGTTTGTTTCTTTTGTGATTTAAGGGAAGAGATAGTTGATATAAAACATAGTGTATGCGAGGTGATGGAAAGACTTGCAGTGCTTGATGAGAGCAGGGGGTAGGGTTACAGTTGACAAAGGCCAAACCTTTACTAGCATTGAAGATGTTAGTAATTTGAAGAGCCAAGGAAAAGCATCCTTACAGAACTAACCAATCAGTTTCATGCTTTCTCACTGGTCCAGGATCAAGATGAGAAAGCTGAAGAAAGTAGGCCTATAAAACAAAATGTTAGCAATAATAATCCAGACTCACATAAACCCAGGCACTCTAAAGCTATAGGTGTGTTTGAACCAGCATCCATTATAAGTGATGCTCAAGTGAGGGGCCTAGGACCTAAATTACCTAGAGGTAGCATAGCTTAATGTTATCCAGGTGCAGGGATAAATAGAATTAGTAATAAAATTATAGAAAAAGGATCTGGTATTGACCTAACTGTACCAAAGAATATATGATATGATATGATATAAAGGGTAAGCACTCCGAAGGAATCATGGAGTCATATAAATGGCTATTAACGAAGTTAAAGGAACAGAGACCTAACCTTAAAACATCTATCACAGGTATAATTCCCAGGATACACGAGAATAATAAGTGGTACTCACAAGCACTATATATAAACAGTAGGCTTAAGACACTATGTCAGAGCATGGAAATTACACACATTAAACTGCGGAATAAATTTTACAAAAAAAGAGAGTTCTATAACAGAAATGGAATTCACCTTAATAGTAAAGGGACTGATTTACTATCAAAGATTGTATCATATAATTGACTAAAAACCAAAGGAATAGGCCAAATTAGTACAAATACCAATACTCTTGATAACAATAAACTAATAAAAAATATAATTAAAACTCAAAAGAAAAAGGTCAACAAAGAAAGTGAGAGAGATGCAAATAATATACCATCACAGAACAAGAACCAGACTAAATTACAAGCAAAATATTCCAAGGGTTCTTTGTCATTTTTCTATGTAAATGCAAGAAGTATCTGAGATAAAATAAATGAATTCAAGGCATTCATAGGTAATGAAAATCCTGATGTTATGATTGTCACTGAAACTTGGAGAAAATTCAGTATGATACCAAATAGTCCATTTAGTGAAAGAGATAATACCATTACTTATGAAATTGATGGCTATGAACTCTTTTATTATGAATGTAAATATTCAGAGGGTGGCGGAGTATTTATTTATGCCAAGACAAATCTGGATCCAGTTGAAATTACCTCCGTTAAAGAAGAAATAGTTGAATCTGTATGGATAGATATTGGGCATAAAAATGCCAGGAAAATCAGGATAGGGGGTATCTATAGACCATCTGAGGGATGTTCAGTTGGAGGAATCCCCAAAAGTAGAAAGAAAATAAGTATGTAGAAAATAAACTTATTGATGAAATAAATAAAGCAATGACAAGCAATATTATTATTGTTGGAGATTTCAATTATAGGCATATAGACTGGGAAATATTACAAACACCAGAAAGTAATGAGAGATTCTTAGACTGGATCATTGAGAGTTAGTAAAGGAGCCAACCAGGGCCAATGCCATTCTAGATTTAATTCTAACAAATAATCCAGATACCTTCCAGGATATCTCAGTTTCAGAAATACTAGGTTCAGGTGATCATTGTATCCTTCAGTTTAATATTGTTTGTAATTCAAGACCTAGTGAAAATAAAGTAGAAATCCCAGATTTTAAAAGAGGAAATCTAAATGGACTAGTAAATGATCTGTGTCTAATAAATTGGACAGATATTCTACAGCCTGAACAAACAGTAATGAGTATGTGGGAAAAATTGAAAAGTATAATAATGAACATACAAAGAAAGCATATCCCACAGTGTAAAATCAGAACTGGAAAAAATAAAAAACAACCTTGGATAAACTGCAATGTAAAAAGAGCAATCAGAGAAAAAACAAAAGCATTTCATAAATTCAAAAGAACTAAAAATGGTACAGACTCCAAAATATATAAAAGTAAAAGAAGCATTTGCAAGAAAGCAAATGAGACCTGGAGAAAAGCCTAGCCAAAAATTCAAAAAACAATCCTAAGAAGTTTTTCAGTCACTTCAATTTGAAAAGTAGAGTGAAAAAGAAAATTGGCTCCCTCCATATAGATGATAAAACTATAGATGATGATCTTGAAATAACTGAAGAACTAAACAAATACTTCTCATCAGTATTCACAAATGAAAATTTAAATAATATTCCTGATCTTATACTAACAGGATAAAACTATATTCCTGATCTTATACTACCAGGACAAGATCGAGAAATAAATGAATTAAGGGTAACAAAACTAGATATCCTAAAAGCAATAGATAAATTAAAAATGGAAAAATCTCCAGGGCCAGATGAAATGCATCCAATAGTCATAAAAGCTACCAAAAAGAATATAGCACAGGCACTAGAAATTATTTTTAATAAATCATTGATATGTACTGAAATTCCAGAGGATTGGAAGAAAGCAAATGTGGCTCCAGTCTTTAAAAAAGGAAATAGAAACTTGGCAAAAAACTACAGACCCATCCGCCTCACCTCCATTATTTGCAAATTACTCAAAAGTATCATTAGAGGTAAAGTTACTGAGTTCCTTGAAGAGTGCAACCTTATAAATGATAGCCAGCATGGCTTTTGAAATGGAAGGTCCTGTCTAACCAACTTGATTAAATTTTATGATGGAGTCCTATTGCATTTGGACAATAAAGAGCCAGTAGATATAGTATACTTAGATTTTGCAAAGGCATTTGATACTGTTCCTCATGCAAGATTGTTGGTAAAAGTTAGAGCCCATGGTATAAGAGGTCATATAGCTGACTGGATAGAAGAATGGCTGAGAAACAGAAAATTCATCTAAATGGAAATATGTCTACTTGGAGACCAGTATTGAGTGGAGTCCCACAGGGGTCCGTGCTGGGACCTCTGCTTTTTGTTGTCTATATAAATGATCTAGAGAAGGGCCTATCATGTAAAACCTCAAAATTTGCTGATGATACAAAATTAGGCCATAATGTTAAGTCAGTAGTAGGAGCAATGATAATACAAAAAGACTTAGATAGAGTAACAGTCTAGGCAGGTAAGTGGGAGATGAAATTTAATGTTGATAAGTGCAAGGTTATGCATATTGGGCCAAAAAATCCAGAATTTGAATACAATATGAATGGAATTTGGATTAAAAATGATGATAAAGAGAAAGACTTTGGTGTCACTGTGACTAATGAACTTAACCCCCAAATCATTGTATGGTAATCAGAAATAAAGCAAATGCTAGACTCAATCTCATGCAGTGACACATTGAATACAAATCACCAGTGGCGACTCGTGGTATAAATGTATGGGGGTGCAATTTCATAAAATTGTACGACAACACGGACTCACAATAGGCTGCGCGAATCCAACTGCCGCTCACAAGAGTACTTGTATTAACATATGCGGCTATGCCAGACGTACAATTCTAGTTAATTACAAATAAGTAATAATTTCAATAAAATACATATAAATGGCTTATATCATTATTACTGAAGTAACTATTAGTAAAAATAAAGTTGTTATTATAAAAAAAATTCGCGATTGTACTTATATTTTCATTACAACAGTAAAATATAATTTATATTTACTTGAGCGAAAAATCTATCGCTCCATTCGGCTGCAATATTATTTTGTATTCAAACAGCAGTACGCTGTTTGAAGCTATGCTATAAGTTTAGAATATTATTTACTGTATGAAGGCTTACTCAAAATGCCTCATGAATCATGATATGCCACATGAATTTTTAAAATATATTTCAAGAATATTTATTTTAATATCTTAAAATAAATATATTTTTTATCTGTTAAATTAATATTTATCGTTTCAAGCAAGGGGGAGCGACCACTCCATCGCTCCTATACGCCAGTCGCCACTGCAAATCACCCAATATTATAAAGCAACTATACATTTCATATGTGAGACCCCTCCTCAAATACTGTATTCAATTTAATAGTCCCTATTTGATACAAGATATTGAAAAACTGGGAAAAGTACAGAAATGAGCAACAAGAATGATCCCATCTTTAAGACAATTGACATATAAGGAAAGACTGGCGTATCTAAACATGTTCTCATTAAAAAGGAGGAGGTTAAGGGGTGATATGATAGAGGTGTATAAAATGATAAAAGGGTTGGATAAGATAGATTTTGATTCTCTTTTCATTAAAGATCACAATAACCAGACTAGAGGTCATAGTATGAAATTATTTAAGCCAAGATGTAGAACAAATTTAAGAAAACATAGTTCTACAAACAGAGTAATTAAGTTTTGGAACAGTCTGACAGAAGAAGTGGTGACTTCAGATACACTTGATTCTTTCAAAAGAAGGTTGGATAGTTTGATATCTGCAAGGGACATCTGGTGATAGTGTTTAAGCCCATTTTTATTGCATGAATCCCACATCTCAACACAAGTGTTGTGGGATATAGGGAGGTAGCATCTTGGGTTAGGGGATACTCTCTGTCCTTACACACCCCATTTAAAGAGATTCCTCTGCCGAGCAGTGCCCCCCATAGTACTGTGAGGTATTGAAAAACTCATGATCTTCACTTGCCCTACAAACACCTTTAAATGGGAGACCCAAAATGGGTGCACACACATTTCTACATTACTGTACAGTCTTTACAGCCACACCTACACTTTTCCTCCTAAGTATATATATTGTAATGTATATGGTTGTAAATTGTGACTTGGTCCACAATTGATATGGACTGACTTATTTTTGGTTGGCAAGGTACTGGTATTGATGGGTACTGTAATGAAATTGACTGGATTCTTTGGATCTGATATATTTGCATGTCAGTTATAAATAGATATAGAGTGTAACATATTTGTGGATAGTAGCCTATTATGACTTTGATCCTCTGGATCCAGAGATTCTATCTTTAGTTTTAAATTGATAATTAATTAGTTTTAAATTGATAATTAATTAGTTTTAAATTGATAATTAATTAGTTTTGTAAAAATTGGTTGTTGCCAATGTACAGGCAGTTTTTACATAGTGGAGCCACCTCAATGGGCTGAAGTGGCCCCTAGTGTACCCATTATAAAAATTTCTTATGTTCTTATGAAGGGTGAGGTAAGGAACATAGTTTCTAGTATAGGTAGATTATCAGGAAGGCTAGACAGAGTTGAGGAAGGGGTTAAGGTTGGTCCGAGATTAGTAGATGGGGAGAGATTTAGAGAAGTTAAGGGTGGAGCTAGGCTACATACATTAGGTGAGAGGAATCCACCCCCTATTGAGGTTTTGAACCCTTTCACCCAGTTGGATAGGGATGTGAATGAGGGGGAAATGTTTTTAATTGGAGACTCCTTAGTGTGTCATATGGATAAGGAGTTCGTTGAATGGAATCCAACCGAGAGGAGGAGGATCTGTCTACCAGGGGTCAGGGTTAACAGAACTAGAGACGAAGCGGATAGGATTGATGTTGCCTTCCATCACTCAATGTTGGTGATGATGGTTGGGGGGGGGGGGGGGGGGGCAACAACTCATATAGGGCCTGATATGAGAGTGCCTGACCTTTTGGAGAGATATAGGGGGTTAATTAGGTCCCTGAAGGCAAGGTCAGATAGGTCTTTAGTTCTAGGTATTATCCCTAGGCATGGTTTGGGTCTTAGGATTACGTCAAAAACAATATTTTTTAATACTAAACTAGAAGAGATTTGTGTTCAGGAAAATGTACCCTTCATAAAACTGTGGTCAGAATTTAGTGATCCTAGCCTTTTTATAAAAGATGGGGGTGCATTTCAATGAAATAGGGAATGCTAGGCTAGGTAGGTTAAGCGATGGGAATGCTAGGCTAGGTAGGTTAATCGATGAGAACGTTTGAAAGCTGTATATGTCGAAGCCATCTTTAAACATTGTGGGTCCAAGAAACGCAGGGCCGATGTGAAAAATAGTTTAAAACGCTGATCAGTGGTAAAAATAATTTAAAGGTCTTTTATTGTAATGTGCGTAATATTAGAAATAAATTTAATGAATTTAAGGCGATAATTTATTCCGGGAACTACGATATAGAACTTTGCTATAACCGAAACTCAGGCAATGATGGGTATTTGTAACTTTATTGCAACAGTTTTTACCATAGAAGACGTAAATAATGTCCCCAAAACATGGACTATCATTCCATTTAGTAGCGAGACTATTTTGAGTGAACGGTTTACAAGGGTGAGATTGCGCATTATATCGATAAGCTAAAAGTGAGCAAGGCTCCAGGCCCTGATGCGCTTTATCCCAGACATTTGAAAGATTTGAAGGACATTATTATAGGCCCCTTAACAAAATTTTTTAGTAAGTCACTGGAAGCGGGGATTATTCCTTAAGAGTTCAAATTAGCTAACATTACACTTATTTTTAAAAAAGGCAACCGCACAGTAGCTAGCAATTATAGGCCTATTAGCTTAACTTCAATTGTTGGTAAACTTTCGGAATCCGTAGTTAGGGATTGTATCGTTCATCACTTAGAAAGTCATGACTCAATTAATAGTAGTCAGCATGGGTTTCGATGCCATAAATCTTGTTTAACTAATTTGTTAGAGTTTTATAATGAAATAGGATAGGAATATGATAGGCATAGAGTGGCTGATGTTATTTATTTAGACTTTAAAAAAGCATTTGATACAGTTCCACATAAAAGATTAATTGCGAAGGTTAAAGCGCACAGTATACGTGGTCAGGTAGCTAACTGGTTAGAGGAATGGCTTCATGCTAGGAAACAGTGTGTCATTGTTAATGGTAGTGAATCAGGGTGGTTGGATTTAGGTAGCAGTGTCCCACAGGATTCAGTGTAAGGCCCATTGCTATTCTTATCTACATTAATGACATTGATGTAGGCTTGACCAGTAATGTGTCAAAATTCGCAGACAATACTAAAATAGGTGGTAAAGTTGTTAACATGGAAGATAGAAATAGGCTCCAAGATTATGTAAATAGGATTATGGAGTGGATGGATAAGTGGCAGATGCAATTTGACATAGACAAATGTAAAGTTTTGCATATAGGTTCTCGTCACAATAATTACATGTACACAATGGACAGTTAGCGAGCACTAGTGAGGAAGTAGATTTGGGCCTGGAGTCTTGCACAAAAGCTAATAGGATGTTAGGCTTCATAGTGTGTAATTTAAAATTTAAATCAAAGAATATTATATTGCCCCTTTACAAGTCCCTAGTCAGGCCTCATTTAGAATATGCCATTCAGTTTTGGTGCCCGTATTTGCATGAGGATATTGATAGGTTGGAAAGGGTTCAGCGTCACACTATGAAACTAATTCTGTCATTGTGCAACAAGTCTTATGAAGATAGGATTAAAGAGTTAGACTTGCACTCACTCAAAACTAGGAGATTTTCTTATCCTCTCTTTACTTGCATGTCTGTAGTTTGCATGGTATGACAGTGTTTGAGTTAAGACTGTGTTTGCATGGTTTGTAAGCATTCTTATTTTACTTCTTTTCATCTTTTACCCCTTTCCTATTCTCTTCGACTATTTGTCCAACTTGTCAGCAATGGCTGGCAGATGATGATGGTGAGTCTTTCTCTTTTTCTGAATGAATGTTAACTCACGAATAATAGGTTTTGCTACTTACTTAACCCCTTATTCTCCTCTTTAACCCCCTACTCTTTTCTTTCTCTCAGGCTAACCTTAGAGTGGATCTTAGGGTCTTTGTTAGCGTTAGCTTCTGTAGATCTGTAGATTAAGCAACAAGCAAACAGTTCCAGCGCAATGATAATAAAACAACAAAAATGGCTGCTGCAATCAGTATAGGTGACAATGCTTAACTCTGTACAATTCAAATGAAGACTTTGTTCACATCATTAATAAATGAAACTAAATTTAATAAAACTCACTAGTTAATTTTTTTGGAGCTTGATGTATGGCTTACCACTGCTGCCTCGCTCCTACTGCGCACCTACTCCTCCTTCCTGGCAGTGGTGGAAGACAAGAGACACCTGGGAAGATGGGCCAGGTTGTGGCCCAGTCTCCTCCTTTACAAAGAAGGCATCAAGGGTTGACTGTCTTGCCTTCCATTTCTTCTCACGAAGAATCTCCTTATAGGGGGCAAATTCATTTAAGATGTTTCTCTTCACTCCTGTGCTTCGCTCCATATCATGGTCATTTTCAGTAATGAGTTCTAGGGCATTACACAACATCTGGTAGGAATCACTTAAAATCTTTTTACCAAGGAATTTTTCTAGCTCAGTATCTTCTGCATCTTTGGCCTCTTCACTAGCATGGTGTTCATCCAGCTCCTGCAGCTCTTTATTTGTTAAACTACTCCCGTGTGATACCAGCAGCTCCTCCACATTGTCAACATTTACGTCATCAAGTCCAGCTTGATTGGCTAGCTGGACAATGTCCCTGGTGATGTGTTCCTCCACATCAAAGCCTCTGAAGTCATTACAGGCACTTGACCACACATTCTACCATGCACTGTTCATACAGGTTATGCTCACTTCTTCCCATGCACTGCTAATGTTTTCAATAGCCATCTTGATATTAAATTTTTTCCAAAATTTGGTGATTGACTGTTGGTTGGGACCATCTGTTGCATGGAACACTGCCCGAAAGTGCAGCAGAGGTAATATTTTTTGAAGGTGGCAATGACTCCTTGGTCCATTGGCTGGATAAGGGAAGTCGTGTTAGGTGGTAGGAACACAACCTCCACAGGCAGGACTGTCCTTCAGCTGTCTAGGTGCTGTGGGTGGCCAGGATCATAATCCATCATCAACAAAGCTTTGGGTTTGAGGTTTTTCTCCTCACAGTACCGCTTTACAGCAGGGCAAAAATAGGAGGTAAACCACTGCTGGAACAATTACCTCATCACTCAGGCCTTCTTGTTTGCCTGCCAAACAACAGGCAGGTGCTCTTTTGACAGGCCCTTAAGTGCTCACGGGGTTTCGGAGTGGTACACGAGCATAGACGAGTTTAAAATCCCCTGACACATTGCCACCCAGTAGAAGTGTCAGTCAATCCTTTGTGTCAGTCGGTCCTTTGCTGCTTTGAAGCCAAATGAATGCCTCTCATTTCATGAGATGAATGTGCGAGACAGCATTCACTTCCAGTACAAGCCCATCTCATCCACATTAAAAACAAACTCTGGTGGGTAGTTGCTTTGCTGGACTATCTTTTTAAATGCGTTTGGGTAATCATGGGCAGCCTGTTCATCAGCACTTGCAGCTTCACCTGTGATATGGATGCTGTGCAGGTTGCTGCAATGTTTAAATTTCTCAAACCAACCTCGAGTGGCCGAGAGTTTCCATTGAAGATCCCTCACCTTCTTGCTCCTGTAGCTAGGTAAAAACGCTCCTTACCTTCTCCATAATGATAAGCTAGCTTAAGGGAATGTGGCGCTGGTTCTGGTCTTCCACCCACATGCTGAGTTGGCTCTCCATTGTTTCCAGTAGCTTATTCTTTGTACGGGAAACCTTCATTGCAACTAAGGATATGGTAGACTGGCTGGTTCTTTTTATCTTCTCACTGTTATCTAGTATCGTTTTAACAGTAGAGGAGGCCAAGCCAAGTGACTGACCCACATCAACCTGATGCTCGCCTGCCTCAATCCTTCGTATCACTTTCATTTTCACATCCATACTGATGACTTTCCTGGGCACCTTGGCTAGTTTACCAACACACTCACTTGCAGGCCATTTCCCAGACATAATGGGCATAAAATGTTCAGAAAAAACACAGAGATAGCGAAATATGAAGAGACCTACTGCGACACAACCAACACGAATCTTGGCAGGCTACTGTATACATTTTCAGACAATCGCTGATTGGCTTAGAGGATGTAAACAACAAAGATGGCAGTGGACTTTATCATTGGTTCTTTTTCACTAATGTTTGATTGATTTTTTTCTTAAGCAGTACTATACTTACTATTATACAATATTTATTAAATATTTTTTTCATGTCTGTTAAATGAAAATCCATTGGCCGAGGCTTCATTAAAAGAGGTATGATAGTATAGTATTATATATTTATTATACAGGGTGTCCCATAAGTCCGGCATCATAGGAAAAATAATAAAAAAAGGCAAAACAAAAGCTTTTATTTACAGAACATGCTCAATATGTCCACCATTGTTTTCAATACGTACACAAATTCAGACGTGATACCCAGTCAGCAAGCACACGGTGAATGATGTCAGGAGTAATGGTGTTACATGCCCCAATAATGCGCTGCCGCAAATGTTCAACACTCCTAATTTTCTCTGCGTATACCAGCGCTTTCAAGTGGCCCCAGAGATAAAAATCTAGTGGCGTGAGATCCTGGCTTCTAGCTGGCCATTCCACAGGCCCTCGACGTCCTATCCAATGACCAGGGAATTGTTGGTACAGGTATTCCCTTACTTGGGTGCTGTAATGTGCAGGAGCGCTGTCTTGCTGGAACCATGTTGGGAAATTTCCTTCTTCGTTCAAGACACTGGGAAATGCTTCTTCCTTGAGCATACGTAGGTAGGTGCCTCCAGTGACATGTTCATCAAAAAAGAGGAAGCCTATGATACAATCCTTCCAAATGCCACACCATACCATCACCCGAGATGCACCTTGTTCCTTTGAAGAGGTATACCAGTGAGGGTTGTTTTGAGACCAGTAGCGGGTGTTCTGTCGATTTACCTCACCATTTCCATAAAAAACAGCCTCGTCACTGAACAGAATGGTGGACGGGAAATTGGCTTCCCGAGCATATGAATTATGGTTTGTAGAAATAGAAAAATATGAATTTCTCCTATGATGCCGGACTTATGGGACACCCTGTATATATTATGATCGCTCTCATCTCAAAAACTAGACATGCTAGATGGAAACCAAAAACAGATTTGGAATCAGCATCCCAACAGCTATCTAGCCCATCCATAATTGTATCTGATTGAAAATACTTGTTGGCCAGTGTTGGCTGTGAAGTAGTAAAGAAATCACATTTAAGTTTAGGTACCTAGCTTTATTCTAAATCTTTCTACTATTGAAATTTGAAAGAGTTCAAAAATATAATTCCAACTCCCTCCATACTAGGTTTCATAGTTATGCCTATGTAACAGCTTGGTAATATGTTAAATTAAGTTAGGTTACATTGATTAGGGTTGGTTGGGTTAAGTTAGTAATTATGGATTCTCTCTCTGAACACAGTCTGGATAGTAAAGTTTTACTCAAAGTTGTTTTGTCATTTAAACATAACCCCACATTGCATTTCCTGCAAATCCATCTCACTCTGTGGGTTTCAGCTCTTGTGCTGCAATGTTTGCATATTTGCCTTGTACCAGGAAATTCAGGATAATGACCTATATTATTAAATCTTGGAACATTATGTGGTCTTTCAACTCTGATGCCTCTCCTAGGTGGAGGAGTTTTTGGATTTGAACTGGATGTACTGCTAGATAATCTATGCTGATGGTCATTTGGTTTGATGGTCCTACAAGATGACACATCTAGCCTGAAAGACTTAAGCAGCATCCCTTTGTAGATCAACTGGGCATTACAGAAGCACATGTCTCAGACATATCTGAATAACTGGATATACAATCTCCTGGCTTTTGTCTTTTGTTAGTGTCTTGAACAAATGGGTGAGCATGTAATTTTTATCAGTGCCACCCATATTGCTATTGTACTGCTTCACCACAGAGACAATTTACTTCTTCCTCTTCTCTTCATTAACATAGCACTCTTCATTAACATAGCACTCTTCATTAACATAGCAGAGAACAGTCAATAAGTCTCTATCCCTATGTCATTGGTGAGGAGCAGGACCACCTTGTCCTTTCATTTCAGTGCTAGAATACCATTACTGGCTCTGTAGTCAAGGGTTCCTCAATTCTTTCCCTTGAGCTCTGCAGTCCCCATCAGTTCAGACTTTGCAATTCTATTTTCTCTGGCTGTGCCAGTATAATGGCATTTGCAATCATCATTTAGATATTTAACCAGCCACAAGCTGAAGGAAATAGCATAGATTGTTGATTGGTCAGGGGGCTGCAAGGTCTTTGCCAGTGCAATGACCAATTTTGAACTAAGATCATTGCAGACTCCAAAAAGTGTGACAGAATGAGAAGCATGTGGTGGCACCTTGATACAAAATGAAATCATGGATGATACCATCTTCACTGGCTCAACAAAAGAGCTTACAACCTCATTTATCAGGCTTTGTTTTGATATATTGGTGAATGTTACCTGCACAGGTACCTTCATAAACCACCATCACCTCATCAGTGGATTACCTCAGAGTTGCTGGTGGATGTAGGCATGCTCTGTGAACATGTTCATATACTGGCCTTGTTAGGATGCACTTTGAAAATTTTCTTCCACACTGAAATTAACCTGAAGAAGCAGGCATTCAGACACAGGACCAGTGGATCAACTGTGTGAAATGAAATGTTAATCTGCTTTAGCACCCAAATCTTGTATTAGAATATTAACATTTTTACAAAGTATTAAATCCAAAATTCTTTTGGGTCCTATTCAGACTTCTTGTGTACAAAAGCTAATACAGTAAAACCTGTGTTATCCAGCAATCAACTATCCGGAAAACTTTAGAAACTGGCAAATTTCATATTAGGCCAATACAATTCACCAATCTAGAAACTGGGAAACTTTCTGATGCCATCCAGAAAAATCTAGAACATCCTAGGAAGCTTCCAAAGCATCTCACTAGATGGCGCATTTTTTAATAAAATAAGACTAAATTTTACTTGTTTCAATTGTCCCATACATACTTAGCATAGTGTTTATGCTGATTACAATATAGTTTACATTGGTGTACAGTGCAGTATAGCCAAAATTTGAGTTTTACTATTATTGTCCATTGGTTTTTCCTAGGTTAATAGTACCCTCAGATAACCGAAAAATTTAGACAACTGGAATGGCCTAATCCCCAAGCTTGCTGGATAATGAAGGTTTTATTGTAAATAGTTTTGTATTGCCTTTTTAATCCCTTCCTTGAGAGTTTCTCCATAATAGCTAATGAAAATGTATTTTAATTTTTTTTATGAGTTTTGTTTTATAACAAAAAAGATTTACATAAACCAAAAGTGGTCACCCTACATTTAAGCATCACAATAAAAAAATTAAGTCAAATCAAATGTTCCTTTGAATGGACTAGCACTAAATGTAAATGCAAGGGCTCTTCTAATTTCTTGATAGATGATGTGAAAAGTAAGTTTGAGAATGACATGCAAGAAAGCAACATAAAAAACAAATGTAAAAGGAAAATTCACACTATGGTAGAGGTAAGGGAGGGCGAGATTTTTTTTATGCAAGAATAAGGGACGCAGAGTGAATGCCCACAAAAATGCCCCTGCATTGAGGAAGAAAAGAGCCAAAATCAAGTTCCAAGGTTTTTGAGATGCCTGGACACACTACATTTGAAAGACTGGGTCATAAACATGGGGAAAGATGGCCAATCAAATTGGAAGATTGTTCAAGAGTTGACTGGTTGAGTAGATGAAAATACTGATTAACCCTTGCATTAGAGTGTTGGACAGAAAAAGAACGAGACTGTGTTAAAAGTCTGGTACTGCATGCTCTCCTTAAAGGAGGAGGCATGCTGTTAGAGTGTTCAAAAGGGCAGTGGCTGTTATAATAGTGACAGTAAAGAGAGTGAGGCAACATTGCAGCAAAGAGAGGGGGATTGAAGACAGAAGAGGTGGGGAATTGATAAGATGAAAAGCCTTTGATTCCACCCAGTCAAGTAGAGCTATGTGGGTTGAGCCACCCAACACACAAGAAGCATACTCCATACAGGGGTGGACAAGACCCCTGTACAGAGACAGCAATGGAGTGAGGGTGAAGAAACTGTGGAGCCAGTACAATACACCTAACCTCTTAGAAGCTGCTTCAGAAAGAGAGCATATGTGGTCTTCTGAGGAAAGATCATGAGAAAAGGAAATGCCAAGAAGGTTAAGAGAAAGAGAATTGAGTTGTGTATTACTGAAAGTAAGGGGAGAGTCATGTGGAAAATTGTGATGAGTAGACAGATGAAGGAACTGAGTTTATGGGTAATTGAAAGCCACAAGATTTTCTCTACCCTGGTCAGAGATGGTAGAAAGGTCAGAGGTCAAGTGCAATCACAGTCATCCCAAGCAAAGCATGGAGTGACTGTTGAGAGGAATGCTTTGTGAAGCAGGTGGGGAAGTGAAATCATTGGCAACTGGAATAGGAGTGGATAGGACAGGAAATGTGACTTAATACATCACTGATAAATAAAAGGAAAAGAGTAGGTGACAGAACAGAGCCCTGAGGAACTCCACTATTAATAGCTTCAGGAGAAGAACTGGCCCTCTACAACTGCAGCTATAGATCAGCCAGAAAGGAAATCAGATATGAAAGCACAGATAGGAGGACAGAAACCAAAGGAGGGTAGTTTAGAAATTCAGGATTTGTGCTAGCTAACTGGTTGTCATTGAAATGGAGGTTTGCTCACATGTATTGGAATCATTCTGTCACAGCATCTGCCACCTGTGGAACTCTTGTCTGTGTGGCTCAGTAATCCTTTATTGATGGCAGAGGAACTACCCAATATCAAGAAAGATCCCAATCATATGCACAATTTCACTTCTGTCTGTACTGAATATTGTGTTTACATTAATGCAAAAAACTTCACTTTTTTCTACATGAAGGTCAAAATATGAAAATAAAAACCCACTCTAATAGACAGAGTTTATTTCCACAACAGTTTCGACGCCCACTGGCATCCTCCTTGGGTGGATACAGAAACACGAATGAACCAAGACAAGAGGGAAAAACAGTCCAGGGACCGACCGTTAAGAAATTCGCACCTAGGTTAGATGCCATTCTCCCGACACCTGAAGGGCATTTTCATTAAGTACATTCGCACAAATTTAAAACTATCTTCCTGTTCTAAACATACAGATTCTATTATTTTTTTATTTTTTTACATAATTATTACATTTATTATTAAATTTATTACATTTAATATTGCATAATTATTTATTACAGAAATTATAAATTTATTATTACATTGGTTATTACATTGTTGTTTATTATACAGAACTTATAAACTGAAAAACGAATGAAAAAGGTGATTAGGAAACAATCCAGAGACCATTGAAAAATTCGCACCTAGGTTAGATACCGTTCTCCCGACACTGGAAGGGCATTTTATTACAGGGTCCGCTTATAAGTACATTCCCACAAATTAAAACTATCTTCTTATTATATACATACAGATTCTAATATTTTGACATAATTACTGCATTTATTATTGCATTTACATTTTTTTTAACATTTATTATTATTACCTTTACCCTAGTTATTAAATTTATAATATTACCTTTATTATTACATCTGTTGCATTTATATTTATTTCCACATTTATTACTTCCATTATTACATTTACTAAAAGTGAGTAAGGAAACAATCCAGAGACCTTTAAGAAATTCACACTTAGGTTCGAACACGTTCCCACGACTCCGTAAGGTATTTTTTGACCAAGAATCTCATTAAAGGGCCTAACTTATAAGTACCTTCGCACAAATTAAAATTATCTACTTTTTCTATACACACAGATTCTATTATTTTTCTTTTGACATAATTATTACATTTATAAAGTACCTTACTTGATTCCCAATCTATAGCATGATTATTTTGGCTGGCGTGATAAAAAATGGCATTATTAGTATTACAACTTCTGAAGGCATATTTGTGTTCTTTAATACGGGTTTCAATATTTCTTCCAGTTTCTCCCACGTATACCAAATCACAACTTTTACAGGGAATGCTGTAGACACAGGCTTGTTCCTCTTTTGCAACGTTATTCCTAACCAATTTACTATTCACGGTAGAATAATATTTGAATGCCAAAGCAAACTTAAAATCTTTCATCAACGGTTTTACTCTTTCTAAGCTGGCAATGTAAGGCAAACTCACATTGTTTTTGGTTAACTGAAGGTTCCCGAGAGGCATAAAAAGATTTTCTGGCTTTAAAATACGCCTTTCTGATAAACCACTCGGGTTAAAAGTTCAATTATTTCTTCCATGTTTCTAAGAGCACTCAGGATTTGTAGCCCACATTTGCTGGACCCAGAAAATTCAAAGATTTGGAACATTTTTAAGGATTTAAAATATCCCGAATGGTTTATCAGAAAGGGTATTTTAAAGCCAGAAAATCTTTTTATGCCCCTCGGGAACCTTCAGTTAACCAAAAACAATATGAGAGTTTGCCTTACATTGCCGGCTTAGAAAGAGTAAAACCATTGACGAAAGATTTTAAGTTTGCTTTGGCATTCAAATATTCATCTACCGTGAAAAGTAAATTAGTTAGGAATAACGTTGCAAAAGAGGAACAAGCCTGTGTCTACAGCATTCCCTGTAAAAGTTGTGATTTAGTATACGTGGGAGAAACGAAGAAATATTTAAACCCGTATTAAAGAACACAAATATGCCTTCAGAAGTTGTAATACTAATAATGCCATTTTTTATCATGCCAGCCAAAATAATCATGCTATAGATTGGGAACCAAGTAAGGTACTTTATAAATGTAATAATTATGTCAGAAGAAAAATAATAGAATCTGTGTGTATAGAAAAAGTAGATAATTTTAATTTGTGCGAAGGCACTTATAAGTTAGACCCTTTAATGAGATTCTTGGTCAAAAAATCCTGTACCGAGTCGTGGGAACGTGTTCAAACCTAAGTGTGAATTTCTTAAAGGTCTCTGGAATAAATGTGGAAATAAATATAAATGCAACAGATGTAATAATAAAGGTAATATTATAAATTTAATAATTAGGGTAAAGGTAATAATAATAAATGCTAAAAAATGTAAATGCAATAATAAATGCAGTAATTATGTCAAAATATTAGAATCTGTATGTATAGAAGTAGTAGTTTTAATTTGTGGGAATGTACTTATAAGCGGACCCTGTAATAAAATGCCCTTCCGGTGTTGGGAGAATGGTATCTAACCTAGGTTCGAATTTCTCAATGGTCTCTGGATTGTTTCCTAATCGCCTTTTTCACTCGTTTTTCAGTTTATAAGTTCTGTATAATAAACAACAATGTAATAACCAATGTAATAATAAATTTATAATTTCTGTAGTAAGTAATTATGCAATATTAAATGTAATAAATTTAATAATAAATGTAATAATTATGTAAAATAAAAAAAAATAATAGAATCTGTATGTTTAGAACAGGAAGATAGTTTTAAATTTGTGCAAATGTACTTAATGAAAAATGCCCTTCCAGTGTCGGGAGAATGGGATCTAACCTAGGTGCAAATTTTTTAACGGTCGGTCCCTGGACTGTTTTTCCCTCTTGTTTTGGTTCATTCGTGTTTCTGTATCCACCCGAGGAGGATGCCAGTGGGCGTTGAAACTGTTGTGGAAATAAACTGTCTATTATAGTGGGTTTTTATTTTCATATGTGTTTACATTCTTCTACTGGTATGAGGGTCTGTTTGATACAGTGTGGTCAGTGGGGTCCACTGAAAACAGGTTCTAGAAGTACTCCATAGACCTAATATGGATTGGCTTCTCATATTGCAAAGGAAGAAGGGGATCATTACTGATATCAGTCTTATCCCATCAATGAGATGGTGGCTTCAGGGAGGTGGACAGCTTGGATTCTTCAAGATAATCTTTCAGATTGTCTACTGGCTCAACTATTAGAGGGACCACTTCACCAGAACCTACAATAAATGAATGAAATACATAAGAGCAAAATATAAGCCGATCATACTACAAATTGAATAATAAATTGAAAAAAAAAAGATTAAGAATTAGCAATACAACAGGAATAATAAACAGCTATGAAAAAATTAAAACTACAAGTATAAAAAAATAAAAATTACAAATACAACAAAAATAATGGCTACAAATACGATATGAATAAAACATTTCAATAACTAACTATATCAGACCTGCACCATTTAAAATTTAAACAGCCAACCCATCAAAACTATTAACTAATTTAAAATAATAATTTTCTCTAACATACTGATGATAAAAAAAATATATACAGACCTAACCACTATTATAAATATTTTTAAGGAATAGGTCCTACCTCAAGAGAAAACTCACTTCTTAGAGGAAAAAAGAAAGTATATATATATATATATATATATATATATATATATATATATATATAAGCACACCGGACAAAAAATTAGTCACCCCTCTCAGAATGTACCTAATAACGTGTGACGGCGCCTCTGGCCTTGATAACCGCATGAATCCGGCGAGGCAGAGACTCTACGAGGTTGTGCATGTACTGAACATCGATTTGCTGCCACTCGTTCATCAGCCAGTCCCGAAGTTCCGCCAGAGTCCTGCGCTTCACTTTCTGTTTCCAGCCTGAACAACACCTTCGACGCATTCAGGATTAAAGGCTTCATTGGACCTGCGATGTACTCGTCACCTCCCATCATTGGAGAACAAACAAAAACGGGACTCATCGGACCAAATTACACGTTTCCAATCTGCCGCAGTCCAGTTTTTGTGCCTCTGAGCCCATTTATAACGTGCCAATTTGTGACTTGCTGTTAACAGCGGCCTCTTCCGTGGTACCCTGCTCCAGATGTCCATCGTATGCAGTTCTCGTCGCAATGTCCGTTCAGAAATTGGTCGCTGGAGAACCTCATTGGTTTCTTGGAGCAATTGTTCTCTGGTTTGAAAACGATTTGCAGTTACTAGACGAGAAACATGGCGGCAGCCCCTATTGTCGAGAATTGTTTTCCGGCCACAGTTACGCCGTCGATTGTCAGTTGATTGCGAACTACACCACTCTTTGTAAACTCACTGGACAGTACACGTTGACACACCAACAAATTGGGCTACTTCAGACATTTTGTGTCCGTGGGCTCTGCCAAACACGATGGCTCCTTTTTGCCACTGAGTAACATCTGCCTCACGACCCATTTTGCAGACTATATCCAACACACACTTTGTTCTTCACCACCTCATGAAACAGATCTGATCCTGTGTGCTACATCACTGCTACTTGTCACTTACCAATGCTACATCAGCGCCCTCTGTGTGACCTTGAACTTCCTACTATCGGTGCTATTAGGGGTGACTAATTTTTTGTCCGGTGTACTTATATATATATATATATATATATATATATATATATATATATATATACCGGGTGTCCGAGAATTATCTGTACAAGTTTTGGCTATTATTAAAAGTCAACCATGAAGTGTAGAAATTCCAGTGTTGTCCCATTTTACAGAGAATCTCATTAAGTTTTTTCTGATACCAAGTTTTGACAAGTTTTTTTAGAAATTCCAGTGTGTCCGAAAATTATCTGTACAATTTCATCTTTTAATAAAATTCTTGATAACACACGTAAAATTCTTAAACAAGATTATTTAGAATCTGTATTTTCAAAAGTTTCTTTTATTAAAGTAACGTTGTTACAAACATTCGATATGTGCACCATCAGTGATTTGCAAAACATCCAATCGATAATCCAAATGTTGCCATGTACGCTGCAGCATATCCACATCAATTCGCTCAATAGCAGCTGTGATTCTTGCTTTTAAATCATCAATGTCTGTCACCCGCGTACAAAAAAGAAAAAACTTGTCAAAACTTGTTATCAGAAAAAACTTAATGAGTTTCTCTGTAAAATGGGACAACACTGGAATTTCTACACTTCATGGTTGACTTTTAATAACAGCCAAAAATTGTACAGATAATTCTCGGACACCCAGTATATATATATATATATATATATATATATATATATACACAGTCGACCCTTGACTTACGTAATTAATCCGTTCCGAGATGAGTTACTTAACTAAAAAATGACGTAAGTCGAACCCCAAAATACATGTAAATCGGGTAATCCATTCCAGGACCCCAAAAAAGTATTAAAAATAATAAAATAATTACATTTTTTTATAAAAACAGTGTATATAAACAGAATTATAATGGTAATTAATAATTATTATTAAGAAACACCATCTGTAAAAGAAAATATATATTAAAAATTAATAATAAAAAATTAATTTAGACTTACATTGGAGGGAGAGTTATATAATGCACAGTAAAAATAACAATGAAATAACGTGAAATACCCGGCGTCCTGCCAGTGAGTGGTCACGCACTGCATTTGCGATTACACAACACGAAATAATTACGTAAGACGAATCAATTACAGTCAATGGTGGGCTTCTCGTAACTTGAAATTACATAAGACGGTGATGTAAAGAATGACACTTGTATAGGAGAACATTCCGCGCAAGATGAGGAGGGAGAACGAACAAATGAAAAAATGAGGTAACCACCCGGGAATCGAACCCAGGATCTTCCGATTGCCGGTCAGATATGATAACAACTACACCATGGTCCTCACTCGATCAGAAGTCATAATTCTCCTACATAAGCGCAATGAAGCCAAGCCAAGTGGTAAGAGAAAACATGTTACATTAACTATAACAGAAAATTGAGATAATTAAAAAGATTGAGAAGGGCGAGAACTGGAATAATATATAAGTAGTGTGAAGTTCTAATAATACTATTACTGTATATATTAAGCATTGTGAAATTCTAAATTCTAAGTTCTAAGTGCATATACTGTACATGCACACATACAAAATGTTCTGATAATCTGGCACCATCAATTCCCCATGGGTGCTGGATGAAAGGAGTTTATATATATATATATATATATATATATATATATATATATATATATATATATATATATATATATTAAAACTCCTTTCATCCAGCACCCATGGGGAATTGATGGTGCCAGATTATCAGAACATTTTGTATGTGTGCATGTATATGCACTTAGAACTTAGAATTTAGAATTTCACAATGCTTAATATATACAGTAATAGTATTATTAGAACTTCACACTACTTATATATTATTCCAGTTCTCGCCCTTCTCAATCTTTTTAATTATCTCAAATTTGTTACAGTTAATGTAACATGTTTTCTCTTACCACTTGGCTTCACTGGTGTTTCTGTGATGATAATATTATAATAGAAATATGTGTAAGAGACTAATAATGCACAGTAAAGCACAAAATATTTTATAAATAGCACATGAGATGTAGACCATGCAGGTGGCAATGGTGAACTAATGAACAAAGCAAAGTCAGTTGGGAAATGGTCTGCACAAGTCCAGTGCACAGTATGCTGGACCAGCAGTTGAATTCCAGATTAAAAACATGGTGGGGGAGTTTTGGTGCAAATGTCAGACCATCAAATTTTCCTGATTAACAGGTGTTGGAATAAAGGAGTTTTACTATATATATATATATATATATATATATATATATATATATATATATATACATAAAAATATTTATGATTAATAAAACCATGAAGGAAAGGAAACACAGAATGGTGCTCAAGCACTTTTGTCTAATGACATCCTCAGGAACACTAAGTAAATAAAGAGTTTGATACGAGATATAGGTCACAAAAAAAAAAAATATATATATATATATATATAAAATAAATATAGAAATAAAAATTGTGGGAAGAGCATACAAATTTGTAAGGAAAACTACCAATTTTAGCACTTTGCCCTTCTTGTCTAAATCTGTTCTGAACGAATTCAACACAAGATCAAATGGATTGTTTACAACCAATTTTATAGATAATGCCTGAATGATATATATGTCACAAAATTTTTTTAAAAAAATATAAAAATAAATTTAAAAATAAAAATTGTAAGAGCATACAAATTTATAAGGAAGAACTACCAAAGTTTTAGCACTCTACCCTTCTTGTCTAAATCCATTCTGAACGAATTCAAAACAAAAGGATCAAGTTGAAAAAGACCTTGGCTCATGTTAAAGTTATTTGTAAGTTGGATAATAGCAGACTCAAGAATATTTCTATTAACAATGTTGCTAGAGTGAAACATTTTAAAACTGAAGCATTATTCCAGTCAATATAGTGGGCTAACTCTGACAAATGGACAAAAAGGGCACTGGACAACTGTCCCATTCTAACGGAATATTGATGCTGTTTCACATGCGTGTGCAAATCCTTTCCTGTCTGACCAATGTAAAAGGAATCACATTGTTTACAACCAATTTTATAGATAATGCCTGAATTATTGGTGTGCAAATCCTTTCCTGTCTGACCAATGTAAAAGGAATCACATTGTTTACAACCAATTTTATAGATAATGCCTGAATTATTGGTAGGGCTATTTTTTACTATGATATTTTTCACAATATTGTTATATGAAAATACTACATTAATATTCAAAGGTTTAAGTATATTAGCAATGCCTAAAAAGCCCGGAAAAAATGGAAGTACTAAAATATTCTTTGAGAAAGTGCAAGTGTTATTATTCACACGATAGAAGGTTCATTTTGCCTTGTTAAGACAAGATTCCATAAATGCTGGTGGGTAGCACAGATCACTTTGAATACCATTGATTTTTTCCAGTTCGGCATCAATGTATTCTGGACTGGCGATCTTAAGAGCGCAGAGAAACATTGAAGGAAATATGGCCTTCTTAATGGGGTGTCATGTCCAGAGTAAAAGTGTACGTAGGACAAATTTTTTGTTTTTTCAATAGATACTAAACTTAAAATCTGGGCTTTCCGTATGTACACACACATCCAAAAACGGGATCGAGTTGTCTTATTCCACTTCTAAAGTAAACTTAATGGAGGGGACTTGATCATTTAACTGAAAGAGTAAGTCATCTACATCCAGGTCACAATTCATGGGCCAGATACACAAAATATCGTCGATGTACCACAACCATGGGATGCCAACCCCCATGATTCTCGGAATGTAAGTAATTTCGAAAAACTCCATATAAATATTGGAGTGGTGGGGCAACAAGGGGTTGCCCATGGCCATCCCAAACACCTGTTGATAATACTCGCTATTGAAAGTGAATTTACAGTCTTTGATGCAAAGCTTAATAAGTTCCAAAACAATGTATGCAGGTAGTGGCAGGTCGTACTTATGTAATTCTTGGGAGAGAAAGTCAAGAATATCGTCAATCGGGACTTTTGTAAACAATGAACAAACGTCAAAACTGATCAATCTATCGTTGGTTTCAGTGCGTACATTATTCAATTTTTTAGGAAGATCCATGGAATTTTTACATGTGAATTAGAGATAGTTTCAAGAATGGGGGACAAGACTTTGACAAGCCATTTGGAGAGTTTATAGGTAAGAGAGCCTACCGAGCTAATAATAGGGTGCATTAGTAGTTTTCCTTACAAATTTGTATGCTCCTCCCACAATTTTTATTTCTATATTTATTATATATATATATATATTTTTTGTGACCTATATATATGTAGTCTCAAACTCTTTATTTACTTCAGTGTTCCTGAGGATGTCATTAGACAAAAGTGCTTGAATACCATTCTGTGTTTCCTTTCCTTTGTGGTTTTATTCATCATAAATATTTTTCATGTGTTACTTTCGTGAAATAATTTTCATATAATGAACACCACACATTCCTTCAGCTTGCTGTTCCATCTCTTGTCTCTGCTTGTGTCTGTGTTTTCTTCTACATTAATGAAGGGGCATGCAATTCGTATCCGATGAAAGTTTCTTACTAATTGTCTAGAGGACAATTGTTTATAGGTAATTGTCTCCCCTCCATTGAACCTTTCTTTGAAAAACATTAGTGATGATGCAAAAAATGCCCTTGGATTTGGTATGTCCTTTTTTATTGTTAAAAAACCTTCTGCTTTACAAATTTGTTATAGTCTTGCTTGTTTTGAAAAACAGTGTAATCTTTCTCAGTCTTTGGTTAACATAGTTAAAGGCCTTGTCAGACAAATTGACTACCATCCATTCAACAACTTCAGCAGATTAATTTTAAAGAAACATATTGAAGTCACCAGACAAAATGAGTGGTCTGCCTTCAAAAATTTATGCATTGCCAAATGTAATTTTGTGACCGTTATTCCCCAACTGTGGATCCAACCTTTGTTTGATGAAATTTACAAGTTGCGTCAGAGAACTACTTCACTTCGTAACATTTTGGATCGCAAAATTAAAAGTCTCATTCAAAATAGTCAGTGAAGTAGAAAAGCAAGCTCAAAATGTGTTTTGAACCTTTCTTTGAAAAACATTAGTGATGATGCAAAAAATGCCCTTGGATTTGGTATGTCCTTTTTTATTGTTAAAAAACCTTCTGCTTTACAAATTTGTTATAGTCTTGCTTGTTTTGAAAAACAGTGTAATCTTTCTCAGTCTTTGGTTAACATAGTTAAAGGCCTTGTCCATAGTGCTGTGAATAGTACTTACAAAGATAATTTTCCTAAACATTTTCGCAATAGCCTCTTACAATTAAAAAAAGATGGTAAGTTCCATATTACTAAAGCAGACAAGGCTAACACCATAGTTATTATGGACAAAGTGGACTACATTAGAAAGATGAACAAGCTTCTCCAGGACCCTGCAACATACAGAAAACTTAGGAAGAACCCGCAGGATGACATCATCAAATCATTCAATAGTGGCTTAAAACGCATTCTCAAAGATCATAAGGACTTAATTCTACTTTTCATGTCCACTTCACCTTCTCTTCCCTACCTTTACAGTCTTATTAAAACCCACAAACCTGGCAACCCTATGCGCCCTATTATTAGCTTGGTGGGCTCTATTACCTATAAACTCTCCAAATGGCTTGTCAAAGTCTTGTCCCCCATTCTCGGAACTATCTCTGATTCACACACAAAAAATTCCATGGATCTTACTGAAAAATTTAATAATGTATGCACTGAAACCAACGATAGATTGATCACTTTTGACATTTGTTCATTGTTTACAAAAGTGCCGATTGACGATATACCTGACTTTCTCTCCCAAGAATTACATAAGTACGACCTGCCACTACCTGCACACATCATTTTGGAACTTAAGCTTTACATCAAAGACTGTAAATTCACTTTCAATAGCGAGTATTATCAACAGGTGTTTGGGATGGCCATGGGCAACCCCTTGTTGCCCCTCCTCTCCAATATTTATATGGAGGTTTTTGAAATTACTTTCAGAGAATCCTTGGGGTTGGCATCCCATGGTTGTGGTATGTCAATGATATTTTGTGTATCTGGCCCATGAATCGTAACCTGGATGACTTCCTCTTTCAGTAAAATGATCAAGTCCCCTCCATTAAGTTTACTTTAGAAGTGGAGCAAGACAACTCAATCCCATTTTTGGATGTGCATGTACATAGGGAAAGCCCAGGTTTTAAGTTTAGTATCTATCGGAAAAAAAAAAAATTTTGTCCTACGTACACTTTTACTCTTGACATGACACCCCCATTAAGAAGGCCATATTTTCTTCAATGTTTCTCCACGCTCTTAGGATCACCAGTCCGGAATACATCGATGCCGAATTGGAAAAAATCAACGGTATTCGAAGTGATCTGTGCTACCCACCTGCGTTTATGGAATCTTGTCTTAACAAGGCAAAACAAACCTTCTATCGTGTGAATAATAACACTTGCACTTTGTCAAAGAATATTTTAGTACTTACATTTTTCCCAGGCTTTTTATGCATTGCTAATGTACTTAAACCTTTGGATATTAATGTAGTATTTTCATATAAAAATATTGTGAAAAATATAGTAAAAAATAGCCCTACCAATAATTCAGGCATTATCTATAAAATTGGTTGTAAACAATATGATTCCTTTTACATTGGTCAGACAGGAAAGGATTTGCACAAGCATGTAAAACAGCATCAATATTCCATTAGAATGGGACAGTCATCCAGTGCCCTTTTTGTCCATTTGTCAGAATTAGTCCACTGTATTGACTGGAATAATGCTTCAGTTTTGTTTCACTCTAGCAACATTGTTAATAGAAATATTCTTGAGTCTGCTATTATCCAACTTACAAATAATTTTAACATGAGCCAAGGTCTTTTTCAACTTGATCCTTTTGTTTTGAATTCGTTCAGAATGGATTTAGACAAGAAGTGCAGAGTGCTAAAACTTTGGTAGTTCTTCCTTATAAATTTGTATGCTCCTCTTACAATTTTTATTTTTAAATTTATTTTCATATACAGGGTGTCCGAGAATTATCTGTACAATTTTTGGCTATTATTAAAAGTCAACCATGAAGAGTAGAAATTCCAGTGTTGTCCCATTTTAGAGAGAATCTCATTAAGTTTTTTCTGATACCAAGTTTTGACAAGTTTTTTAGAAATTCCAGTGTGTCCGAAAATTATCTGTACAATTTCATCTTTTAATAAAATTCTTGATAACACACGTAAAATTCTTAAACAAGATTATTTAGAATCTGTATTTTCAAAAGTTTCTTTTATTAAAGTAACGTTGTTACAAACATTCGATATGTGCACCATTAGTGATTCGCAAAACATCCAATCAATACTCCAAATGTTGCAATGTACGCTGCAGCATATCCACATCAATTCGCTCAATAGCAGCTGTGATTCTTGCTTTTAAATCATCAATGTCTGTCACCCGCGTACATTTCTAAAAAACTTGTCAAAACGTGGTATCAGAAAAAACTTAATGAGATTCTCTGTAAAATGGGACAACACTGGAATTTCTACACTTCATGGTTGACTTTTAATAACAGCCAAAAACTGTACAGATAATTCTCGGACACCCGGTATATATTTTTTTTTCTTTTTATTTTTTATGACCTATATATCATTCAGGCATTATCTATAAAATTGGTTGTAAACAATCTATTTGATCTTGTGTTGAATTCATTCAGAATGGATTTAGACAAGGGCAAAGTGGGGCATTCCAGGAGAGATCACCCAATGCATGTCACCACTCTGACTCGGATTTTGATGAAAATTGACATATGGAGTTCTTCCAGGTGCTGATTTCACTGGTCAAAATAAAAAAGTTCTCTGACCCATAGTTTTTGAGATATGGGCCCCCAAAATCTTGGGGGCCCCACTTTACCACCTAACTTTAATGGGCAATAACTCCCAAACATCTTACCATATACCTATAAAACTATGCATTTTTAGAATCAGCATGAAGAGATCTATTAAATGATACCACATTCAAATGTGTAGAACAATAATGAAAATTACCCCCTTTTTTATTTTTGACCCCCCCTCCCCCTAGGCAGTGAAATCCAAAAAAAAAATCTCTCTTATTAAACTTCCATTAATTGTTAAAAGATACAAACAATAAAAAATGTGGGTATCAAGTTGCAAGATATTTTAAAAATTATTGAAAAAATATGTACATTGTGAAATTTTGACATTTTTATGCCTGCAGACTAAAATAGAGAACTGCAAATGATATATTCACATGAATGAAAATGAACAGCAAAAATACAAATTGAACACACATATTACATCAAGTTTTTTCAACTCATTTTCTGGGAAAACATATTGAATACACATTGTTCCTGGCTTTAAAGTTGGTGTGCTTAATAAACCTAAAATTTTATCTCTTGATATATGGCATGTATCTCTAATTTGTGGAAATTAATAGTAAACACTATATCCTGATGGGTGCAAAAAGCTAACTTCAAAGTCATCAAATTCCTCATTATAGGAACGTACAAATCCCAACCATTTCTGATCATTGTAAGTACAACCTATGTACTCTCCTATTTTTGGATTAACTTCAACATTATCTTCACCCAGAAAAGCTTTGCTTATAATCCTCGCCTCACCAAGTTCATCAGAAGATAATTCAAATGTTATGTTATTTGCATTAATAGGTACAAATCTTAGAATTTTTGTGTTCCTCTTAGCCACATACTTTTTTCATATGTCACTTAAAATTTTTTCCATAGCTTCAATTTCTTCAGAGTTTATTAAAAAAAAATTTATGCTGTCACTTATATTGTTTGAACAAAATTCAAACATGTCTTCTGGTGTTAATATTTGATTTGTGAATGTTCTCTGCATACTCGCTCTGGCTACAGAGCTTCTCACTGTACCCCCGATCCCATCACAAGCGCTCTTACCATGGCTTGTGGCAAAGAAATGCCACTTACATTCCAGCCCAAAATCTTCATGTTTACAAATGTTAACAAAGTTGAAACAATTTTTATATTGTCCTGCACATCCGTCAGTAAAATAATGTAATTTTTTGATATGAAGGTGGGATTTTCTAATAATAGGTATGAGTGTATTTAAAAAAGTGTAAACCATTGTAGTGTCATGTTTTGTATTTGGAGATAAAAACAATAACTTGAATGTTTTGTTTCATTACTTTCTGGTTCCTTATAATATAATACAAAGGGATGCACTGTGTATTGGGTATTTTCCAAATGAAAACCTTGGGCTGCATCCTGTACTACAAATGAGTAGTTTTCTGAAAAGTCACCAAGAACTACAGCTGTATGGCTATTTAAATTATTTTTCAAGTTTTTTAGAAATGCACTCTGATTCTTTGCTATAAAGTGATGACGTGTCAATTTGACAATTTTTGTGTTTAATGAATTTCTAAAATCATCTACAGCTTCTGTTTTTTCAACCATATTGCATTGATCTGTAGTAACCCATTGTTTATATTTTATTTCCTCACATCCAGGATCGTTAACACTTTGAAAAGTGAGCAAAAAATTCTTAATACCTTGTTCTTTTGGACAGAGATTACATATTTGCATCATGCAATTCCTGTTGTTGACATCACACACTGCTTTCTCCATAAGAGTTGTGTATTCCAACCCTTTGACACCCAAAGCTGAGAATTGTACCAGCAGCTGAGAATGGGTATCAGCAGCTCCAGCTAAAACACAATGTCTGGGGCAAAGGCTGGCAAAACTAGAGAAGCCAATTTGGGAACTATGTAGATTATTTTTATAGAGACTAAAGGCTTCTTTCAGATTCATTAACACCAGTCTTTTCTGCACAGATTCTTTATACCCACTTTCATTTCTGATACTCAGGCAGTCTTTTGTACCTGGGCACAAACAACTAATTTCATCTGATTCAAAAAATTTCTGAACAAAATCTTTAGTACCTTTAGTTATTACTTTTCCTTTTGACATGGGTTCAATTTCAGGAATAATTCCGTCTTTGTTTTATATTTCTGCTTTTCTTTACTAAATATTCAGTTGTCTGAAATAGATTTATAGTTTTTGATATGGTAAATGGAGATAATGTTAATATTTTGAGTTTCCTCTCATAACTGTCAATAGAATGGAAAGCTTCAACCAGTTCATTCATGAGATGAATCATGGACCTGAAACAAATTCATAAATGTATAATAGCTATAAACAAAACATTGCATGTGCATAAATTAAATTTTTTGGATTATAATATTGATTTCAAGTGTAACAAAATGAGCACTCTGAGATAGAGTAAAATTTAACCAAAAATTATTTTGTGACCAAATGAATTCCAAATGATTTAATGGGCCCATTGATCTCCAATCTTTAGGGAGTTGTGCTTCTAGTTTCTACTATCAAAGGTGAATACCTACATTTTATTTTTATGCTTCAGTTTTAGTTTAGGTATATTCTTACTTAATAATAGTGTATCATTTTAAAATTCATACCTTTGAGTTTCATGATCCAACTTTGTAGCTTTTGATGGGCTTGGGGTCTCAATTTCTAAACTTGTTTCTAGCTTTCATTTTAAAGAACAACGTGCTTTTTCTATTGTTTGAATAGCTTTTGCTTCTTTTCTTGAGGAACCCAAACCATCTGAAATTTTTTAATTAATAAATATTTGACTCCATTTGATATATATGGACAATAATAATTAATATGTCAACATATTAATTTCATGTTTAATAAGTTTAATAAATTTAATATGTCAACATATTAATTTCATTAAGTTTTTCAGCAACTACTGAAAAACTGTCTTGAAAGTAAATGCATTATAAATAAATAATATAAATAAAAAATTATAAGTATAAAAAGCACCTATCATTAAATACGCTTCTTCACTGGAGTCACAGCAAGACTTTCTAGAACTTAAGAAACCTCTTCTTTGGCATTACTTGATATACTTGGATCCTATTCATCACTTTCTGAAATAACATTCTCAGAAGACTGATTGTGATCAGACTCTTCACTTTGTGATGTTGATAAGAACTCTGATCTCTGGGTCAATAATTTTCTACAGTTGCTACATAGTACAGTATTCCTTTGTAGTTTCCATTTACATCGATCATAAAGTGATTGGCTGATGGTTCTTATATCCTTGTGTATCTTTTTCTTATGTTTTTGTGAAGGATCATCACAGTATCTAACCATTTTTCATTACTAAAAATACACAATTGTAAATCTCAAAAATAAGATATGATTTGACTCAAAATAAGCACATCTGTAATAAAAATAAGCATAATTAACAAACATTTGAGAGAGAGTGCATGAATATGAGTTATACATAGGATGTAAATATATCATTTGAGGTTCTCTATTTTAGTCTGCGTAAAAATGTCAAAATTTCAATGTACAATGTACAAATATCAATGTACATATTTTTTCAATAATTTTTAAAATATCTTGCAACTTGATACCCACATTTTTTATTGTTTGTGTCTTTTAACAATTAATGGAAGTTTAATAAATGAAAATTTTTTTTGGATTTCACTGTCTAGTGGGGGTGGGGGTCTAAAAGAAAAAGAAAAAAGGGGGGAAAATTTTCATTATTGTTCTACACATTTGAATGTGGTATCATTTAATAGATCTCTTCATGCTGATTCTAAAAATGTATAGTTTTATAGGTCTCTAACAAGATGTTTGGGAGTTATTGTTCATTAAATTTAGTTGATAAAGTGGGGCCCCCAAGATTTTGGGGGCCCATATCTCAAAAACTATGGGTCATAGAACTTTTTTATTTGAACCAGTGAAATCAACACCCGGAAGAACCCCATATGTCAATTTTCATTAAAATCTGGGTCGGAGTGGTGACAAATTTTTTAATTTTTGGGTGATTTGTCCTGGAATGCCCCGTGCTAAAATTGGTAGTTTTCCTTACAAATTTGTATGCTCCTCTCACAATTTTTATTTCTATATTTATTTTATATATTATATATATATATATTTTTTTTCTTTGACTTATATATAGTCTCGAACTCTTTATTTACTTCAATGTTCCTGAGGATGTCAATAGATGAAAGCGCTTGAGCACCATTCTGTGTTTCCTTTCCTTTGTGGTTTTATTCATCATATATATATACTGTATATGAAAAGTTAGAAAAATAGGGCCTGTCCTTGCTAAGACAGTAAGAGAATGTCTCAACAAAAGACAACCAACTGTGTATCTTGAAGTATGTGCAGTGTGCATCTGCACACAAAGTATATATATATATATATATATATATATATGTTTGTGTATATTTGAGTATTTAATATAAAAACTAAGGAACTGCAATAAGTTAAGTTGGAAGAAATAAAGACCTAATAAACATAAACTGTAATTATTTCATAAAATGAGTAATGAAGAGATTTTATAGACATGAAAAACTATACAAAGAAATTTAACAAAAAGACTTTTTTTACTGTTTTAATAAAATTGGAAGTACGCAGCTCAATACCGCAAGGTATGGCCCCACTCCTCTTCATTATCATGCTAACAGACATAGACAGCGGAGTAAACAGCAACAGTATAGTAATATCCTTTGTAGACAATACAAAGATCAGCAGAAAAATCAGCGATGTAAATGAAGTGGAGGCCTTGCAGAGGGACATGAACAAAATATACAAATGGTCAGAAGACAACATGACATTTAACAGAGAAACTTCAGCTCTTGAGATATGGAGAAAAGAGGAACTTAAACAGACTGCATATTATGCTCCAGATAGACAGGAAATTCAGAGAAGCACGAAAGCGAATGATTTGGGAGTAATAATGACCGATGATGCGAAATTTGAAACACAAAATCAGATAGTGATAAATAAAGCAAAAAAGTCGCAGGACAGGTACTAAGAACATTCAAAAGAAGGGACTAGACAGTAATGATTCCCCTGCTAAAAACACTGATTATACCAAAACTTGAATACTACTCAGTTTTGATGTCCCCATATAAAAAGGAAGAAACTAATAAACTAGAAGAAACTCAGACACATTTCACAGCCAAGATTGATGGCTGCAAAGAGCTCAACTACTGGGAAAGACTACGTAAACTAAATCTGTACTCCCTGGAAAGAAGAAGAGAGGGGTACACCATAATCTATATATAGAAAATGATCGAAAAACTGGTACCAAACCTAAAACTAAACTCAATTACCATTCAAACAACACTGGAAAATAGGAAAGGCAGGATGTGCAGTGTTCTCAAATTAAAGACCCAACAAGGAACCTCCTCAACACAAAGAAAATAGCTTGGTTGTCAGGGGGCCAAGACTTTTTAACCAGCTTCCAAAGGACCTCAGAAACACTACAGGTGTACCTGGCTTTTATGTATGGTGGAGAGTGCAAGAAAGTAACTCACTCCTCCACCAAGTCAGACTTAGAGGCTGAGCCACCAGCTTGACTGTGTGAAGAGAGACCAACACACGGAACAGCAACAAGGTTAAAATATAAAAACTTTTGTAAGCATTAGTAACTTGTGTTGTACTTTATTGTATAATAAAGTATAAAAAAGTTTCATGTTTGTTGCAAAGTATTTTTGTAAAACTTTGCAAGTACACTTGGTACCATGACAAAAGAAAAATAACATGAAACAGAATTGTTGTAAATAAAAAAAAGTTACTGAAAGAGAGAGATGGAATATAGTCAAGAGTTGGTCACTTGAGGATTAAAGAAGTAGTGTATTAATAAGATAAGAGTTGTATTATTTCCATTTTGTATATAGTTGATTTTTGTGATTATTCTCAAACAGTTGAAATTTTTGATTCATTGATTACCACTGCATTTTTCATTCTCCTTGTACAGTTGATTTTGTAATTTGAAATTGTTCAATCAGAACTTGATTTTTACATCTTTACACTTGCTTTTCCTAGTTTTAAGTTTAATCCTGATTGTTTTTTGACATAGAACTTTTTTTTTTCATTAGCACATTAATTTTCAAAAATTTTAACCTGAGTGGTGGCACAAGGTAAAAAATTACCCAGACTTATTTAAGCCCATATGGGGCTAAAAAAAGCACCACCACTTTCGGTTTAAAGAAAATCTTGTGAAAAAATTTAAAATAAATTTCATTTTTCACACTAATTTCTAGATTGACTCGTAGATTTCAATTAGATCTTAATAGGTTGATCTCACAGACTTATAGGTTAATCTCAT
Source organism: Bathynomus jamesi (assembly GCA_023014485.1). Taxonomy (NCBI): domain Eukaryota; kingdom Metazoa; phylum Arthropoda; class Malacostraca; order Isopoda; family Cirolanidae; genus Bathynomus; species Bathynomus jamesi. The sequence goes on from JAJOZX010007583.1 coordinate 114,283, forward strand.
GATTATATTAGGTTAATTTCATTGACTGTTACTATTTTAAAATTAACATTGAATATATTTTGATGCTACATTTCAGTGTTTCTCATTCATTAACCCTAAAAGGATGACCACTACATATTGGTAACCTTTCAAATACATGCATTCATAACTTAACCCTACAAACAATTCTGACATTAAAGGGTTAATTCTACAGTATTTCAAAATACCAGATTCCTTGGAAATTTATTCAGTCTTATTGATTGTGATCCATCAATTATCTTGTTTTCATTTTTTCATTATAATTCAGAGTTCTGTTATCTCTGTGCTTTTTGGTAAATTATTTTTTCAGGAGTCATTTCTTTGTTAAAAGATTTCAAATAAAAGTGTAAATAGTAAGATAGTTTACTTTAAGTATACCTAACTGGGGTAAGAAATTAAATAATTTTGAAAATTATAATTTATTATTATAAATAAATAAATTTTTTTAGCTTGTTTCTTCAATCTTTGTTGGAGTAACAGAAAAGATAGATATAAAGATGAGTACATGACAACATTCTGCAAATATCATGGTTTTTCAAAAAATAAGGTCCATGTGTATCAACCAATCCTGATGAACTTGTTAGTTGGGAAAATAAGGAGAGTAAAATTTTGCATACCTATAAAGAGAGAATACAGAATTATTTTAGAATTAAAGACAACACATTTAAAATTTTATCTTAAAAAAGTAATCACTATATAATCAGTCATATTCTCACACTTTGACCAGAGATTTTAGTGTTTTAATCTACAGTAAGTAATCTTTTTTTTCCTCACCAGTAATAATCCCTTTCCATTTTGGTTGGTTGAGATGTTGAATCTAACAAACACAACTTGTATGCATCTAAAATTGTAAGCTCATAATCAGGATCCACAATATTATCATCTAAATCCTCATCAAAGGTGGTGAAAAGCTCCTCATACTCTTCATCACTATGCTCTGAGGAGGGTGGAATAATGGTGGCTATTTGCTTTTTTCTGCTTGGTTAACAGTAAAATTTGCAGGTGTTCATCTTATATGCCTAAATTTCTGAAATTTTGGAGGAATGTCTTGTAAATAAATAAATTTTCAAAAATGAACAGAAAAATACAAAAATTCCTAAATTCTTTCATAATATATCTTTGAAAAGTAGTAAAATGCAATTAGCAGAAAATTTATGTATATAAATGGTGTTGAATTAATGTTTCTTCAGTCACCTAGAATTTATGTCATTTCCATTAAACTGGCAAGTGGCTCATGTGGGAATGCATTTTCTTACTTTTCATTCCTGATAAAACTGTCAGACACCCCATGTGAAACATGCAGTTTTTTACAGCATGAAAACTATGAATAAACTATATTTCACTATTTTACTTGCTACTATCTTTTCCTAAATATTTATTCAACATAATATCACTCTCACACTTACCCCAAAAATACACTTGAAAGATGATGAATAAAAACACTGGACCTAACTTGATCAAACTGACTTAAAAGTATGGCCAGCTCTGATACAGTAGTGATGCAATGCAGGAAACTTTGGTTTGACATAATTCCATGCTAATTTCTAAGCCATATGGCACAACTGGATTCTTTTAATATAAATTTAAAGGAGCAAAAAAAATTACAAAACTGGTATAAAAATGGGCCTCATGAGGGCTACTTGTTCACCAAAGGACTAAAGTCTTATAACAAAAGGAATCCACACTTTTTGTAGGGTTTGAGCCACAACCCATCCAAGGAAGACCCAAGGAGCCACCTTAATCACTGAAATCTGAACTCGGAGCCAAGGCTCAAACCCATAAACCTTCATATTAAGAGCCCAATGCCTTACCATTAGGCTATGTTGTCTGGTAAATTAGTTAAATAGTCAATTAGGATTAAAGCTTCTTAATGAAGTATTTTTGTTAAGAAAGGAGCTAATTCTGAAACAGATAGCATACAAATAATGCTTTGCTGTTTTCAAAAGCTGTCTGCCAAAATATGCACTTCACCTCATTGTTCTGGAGTTAGCCTACATTTTGCAAGGCTTACAAAGACAGAAAAAGCAAAACAAAATTTAATACACTAGGTAATTGATCTTCATATATAAAAGAGTATCAAAAACTAATTTGCATTAATATGACACTTTCATATGAACTGTTATTTAGTCATCATAGTCCACATGATCAGTGATGCAACCATATTTTTGCTTCTAAGTTACATACCTTCATTGGATTGAAACTATGGAATGATTTAAATGTTGATATAAAAATATTGTGAATGTAAATTCATTTAAAACCAGGTTGAAATCCTGATTAATAATGGTATACTAATAAAAATCTAGGACTAATGTACATTACTATTGTTTATTCATTTCTTGTGTGTAATCTAAGATTAATGTACATTACTATTGTTTATTCATTTCTTGTGTATAATCTAGGATTAAAGAGACATTAACAGGTATCCCTCATTTAATGATTAGGTTACATTCCTAAAAAACTGATTGCTAAACAAGGACATTATAACATGGATTAATGGGGTATACAGTATGTTCCTACATGGTGCGTGTGGACAGTGATTGTGATTGCTGTCCACAAGCACCACGTAAAGGAAACCAAACAATTTTAGGTTAGGTTAGGACAAATAAAAAGATAGGTAACACTCACCAAGTAAAGTCATCCAGGTCACAAGCTACTTCATCATCAGGTGTCATCCCCGAGGCTGGAGGACTGAATGTTGTTGGGGCAGGTCACTGTCTCTCACTATGGCCCTGAAGATGGTGAACCCTGAGGTGGAAGGTGTTGTGATGTTGACCCTGTCTTGGGTTTGAAGAAGCTTGTGATGGTTGCTTGGCACACCTTCTTTGCATAGTACATTTTGTGGTAGCAGTGGATGCCCTGCTCCATAATTAGGGTGGAGTGATTGTTTAGTTTAAAAAATCAGGGGTGTTAAATAGTTGTCAAATGTCTAAAAATGAGCATTGGAGGTGGTTTTTGGTGGTTGCTGGTGATATCACATCAGCAACCACACTCTATATGTGCCATGCCCACATGCGACTCAAAAAAAACTATTTTGCCTATTTAGGGCTCTATAATAGCTAGAAGCACAATCTAAAAAGTGCATCTTATGATTTTTTGATGCTGAGAAAATTATTTTCAAAAGTGTACATTGATGTATAAACATATTTTTTGAGAGTTAAATTAAAATCAGTAGCTGTTTTTGTCCAACCTACTTTATATTTACTTTTATTTTTCAGAATTTTTATAACCTATTCAATTAACACTAGTTTAATGTCTTCAAGATTTTTAGTTACTTATGAAATGTAGAAGCCAGACAACAAAAGTCTTACAGGGTGGCCATAGTTTTCCATCCATTGACAGTTTTCCTAATGGAAAATTACCTACCACAGGACAAGTTGTTCAGTGTCTACTTAAGGAGCCAAACTAGAAAACCAAGGAAAACATCACAAAAGTTGCAGATGAGTTGAGGAAACAATGGATTTGGTGTAATGTTTATCCACTATCCTTGCGCACCATTGAGATGAAGGTGGACAAACTAGCAGCAGACTTTTAATGGTAAGTCATCATAACTTTCTATCCTGGGTAGTACTAAATTAATTACAAGAATGTCTTCTTAGCCAATAGTAAATTTTTTATTTTAAATATAATTTTGTTGTGATGTGCTCTGTAAACCTGTGAATTAATATATCTATGTATTTCAGCCAATATTTCTAAACTAAAAACTATTTAAGCGATTTGTGACCACAATTTTTAAATTCTAATTAAGAAAATAATATTGATTTTTTTAATATTTCAACTTCGAAAATGCATCAACAGGTTTCACTGATACTCTGTCACAGAGGTTCAACCTATCAGAGCTGGGCACTTGCGTTTTTTTTGCGGTACTGTGGTACTGCGGTACTACCGCACTACCAAACCGGTACCGCATAACGCAGTACCGCAAAGGATCGCTGAAAGTACAGGCTGTACTTTCAGCGATCCTTTGCGGTACTGCGTTATGCGGTACCGGTTTGGTAGTGCGGTAGTACCGCAAAAAAAAAACGCAAGTGCCCAGCTCTGCAACCTATTTGACAAAACTAGAATTGTTTGTCAAAGAACTTGATTGTTTATTTGATATTTTTTCTGAGGATCTTTCTCAACGACGAAAATTGGAGAAAGTTTAAACTGAGGATGACTCAGGATGATTTCTCCTTCTATGACGATCAAAAATCTGAGAGGCTAGGATACTGTTCAAGATTTGAGGAAAAGCTCACAGAGGCAGATGTTAGATACAGGAGAAGAATAATTGACGAACAACAAGCGGAATTATGGTTAGTCAGAGAGTACATCATGACTTGAACCATTTTAATTAAACCTTTGATGTTTTTTATTATATATATACAGGGTGGGCCGAAAGTCTGGATCCATAGGAAAATATTTATTTTAATACATAAATTACAACAAATGGTAAATACTTAAAATGAATATCAACTTTAACTCGTAAATGCGTATCCGTGATACTGTACAGTGGTTCGTACTCCAGTATAAACAACAAATTATAACAAATGCTCAAATTGGCGGCCTCTGACATCGAGACACTTAAGGATGGAATTTATGATCTTTAATAATTCCTCGAATTGACGTTCTCGAGATGCATGTTTCATTTGATAATCTTCTTGTTGACTTTACTGGACTATTCGTTAAAGTTTCACATACCATTGCAGAGGTATTTTCATTAGTTGCAGTTTTTGGATGACCAGAATGCCATCGATCATGTACATTTCCTGTTTCTTTGAAACGTTTAAACAACTTGCCAACAGTCGCATGTGTTACTAGATGCTTATCAGGATGATTTCTATTGAATTCGGTAGCAACTTCTCTGTGTGTAGCACCCTGTCTTGCGTACATGAGCACAAGTTCTACCTGGTCTTCTGTTGTTAGATTCGAAGCCATTTCTGGGCTGAAATAAAAAAAGTATTTGAGTATTTATACTGGAGTACGAACTACTGTACAGTATCACGGATATGCATTTACGAGTTAAAGTTGATATTCATTTTAAGTATTTACCATTTGTTGTAATTTATGTATTAAAATAAATATTTTCCTATGGATCCAGACTTTCGGCCCACCCTGTATATTGGCATAGTAAATCTAGTCATACTAATTGTTCAGTGAACAAAGCTAGAGAGAAGAGGCAAGTGCATCACAACCTCAACCAGACAGTCCAGACACTACTGGTAGCTCTAGCAAAACTCCATCAGAAGACTCTCGAGATGATACACAGCCTGCTGGTTCCTCTCATTGTAATTACCAAGATCTGGAGAATCTGTGCAGAGCTGTTGATAGGTAAATTAGCACTTGTGAATTGTGATTGTTCTTTAATAACTGTACTTAGTTGTATGTGCCATGTCATTTCGGTAGACTTAAAATGGATATCATTTTTTTCAAATTCAAAATACAATCTTGCAGGTATTCAATTTCTGACAGAGCAGGTGCAGCGGTAGCGTCAGCAGTTTTAGAAGATTTTGGCATTATCACTGATGATGACAACACTAATGTCATTGACAGGTAAGATTTCAAAATTATCATGATTACATTTTCATCCACATTTCCGAAGCTTTTTTAACAAAATTACAATTACTACTACTAATAAAAAATAAAGTAATTTTATTTAATTATACATATACATTGTAACATGGAAAAATAAATTTCAAATATATTGGGCTCAGGCATAAAAGTCAGTGTATTCAGCCCATCACTGTTCATTGTTTCCTGTTGTACATATTCCTGTTTATCAGTGCTACCTCCAGCCTTATAAATTTGTAAACAATTTTCATTAATACAGGAGTAAACTACAAAGGCAACGGTGTAAGTACAGTGAACAGATCAGAGCTGAGAAAGAAGTATTCTTTGGTTTAGTGGACAGCATTTATGTTGATGGCCGACAGGATGGTACTGTGACAATTACAGAGTTAGAGGAGCGACATTATCAACAAACCAAAGTAGAAGAGCACTATGTTATAGTCGGAGAACCGGGTAAGCCACTGTTTTCTGTATGGTATGTTTTAAATTTTTTGTGGATAGCATAAATTTGGTCTTTGTAACATTAAGGAGTAAGAACTATGCGATAGTTATATATGTTCATTGGTCATACCTGGTAATCTACTGATCTCAAATACATTTATTATTTCCTTAAATTTTGTTTAAAATGTTTCAGGAGGACATTATCTGACACATGTTACCCCCAGAGAATGGGAACAGTGTATCAATTGCACTGTCTCTATGAAGCAGTGAAGGACACTGATCTGGAAAACAACCTGCAAGTCATGTGGTCAGATGGAACTGCAGTGATGACTGGACATAATTCAGGGGCGATCAGAGTCTTTGAAGAGCTTATTGGAAGACCACTGCAAAGGATCATATGCCTCTTACATTGTAATGAGCTACCTCTTCATCATGTTTCCATGGAGCTCGATGGGACTACGAAGAGCCCTGATAGTTTTTCAGGGCCAATAGGAAAACAGCTAGGTTGTATGGTTTCTGAATGGGATGTTGTCAAATTTAAGCCAATCAGAAATCAGAATTTCACTATATTGCCCAATGATGTAATTGATGATCTCAGTCATGACCAATACTATGTTTATAGAATATGCATGGCAGTCATGCTAGGGACTATTGAAAAGGACCTTGAGCTTTTAGAAGTTGGGCCATTAAATCACTCAAGATGGCTGACATTAGGTTGTAGAATACTCAGATTCTATGTTTCACAGAAAAAGCTGAGTTCAGTATTGATAACTGTTGCTGAGTTCTGTTTAAAAGTGTATTTCCCCAGCTGGTTTGAAATCAAGAAGAATCACTCAGTGACTGATGGTTCAAGAAACTTCTTTTCAATGCTGAGCAGAATCTCCAAGTTTCCTAATAAGAAAGTAAAAGACATTGCCCTAGAAACCCTAAGAAGGAATGCTTTTTTTGCTCACCCCAAAAACATTATAATATCAATGCTTGGTGATGAGGACAGGGAGAGAAGAAACACTGCAGTAAATAAGATCCTGGCACTGAGGGGTGAAGTAGAGAAAACAACCCAGGACATCAGAGTCAAAATGGATTTCACCGGCGGAGATTTGGAAGTTGAGGATGATGTGAATGATGATGATTATGACAGTTTGAGTTATACAAGAGACCGCACTGTCAGGAAATTTAAGGTGCCTATAATCAATGAAAATGCTAAATCGTATGACAAGATGAGTAACTTTGATAACTTGACAGCAGAGCCTCCAATAGTTACCCATATTACATCAACTGAACTTGCGAACATTAGAAAAAATTCTTTGAAGTTCAAACAGCCATGCCACAATCAAGTGGTAGAACGCCATATCAAGCTTGTGACTGAGGCATCTGCAGCTGTCATGGAGTTCAATAGAGATGGCATGATCTGGCAGTGTATATAATCCTGTAAACTGATAAAAAAAAGTTTAATACAAAGCAAGAATTTGTTTAGATTCTACATTTATTTGATGAAATTTTATTGTGTAAATTTGTAATATATGGTCAATATGCATTACTTTTTCATGAAAATGTGTTAAAACTCTGTTTTACACTTTTGGAAATAATTTTATCAGTCTCAGCATAAAAAAAAAATCATAAGAAAGTTTTTAAGATTGTGTTTCTACCTATTATAGAACCCAAAATAGGCAAAATACAGGGTTTTTTACAGTTGCATATGGATGTGGTACATATAGGGTGTGGTTGCTGATGCAGTACACTTGCAACCACCCAAAACCACTACCAATGTTAATTTTTAGGCATTTGACAACTATCTAGCACATTGTACATAAATTCCACCCACGGTAAATTCCACCCATAGGGTTATCAAAAAAGTGTACAGTTTATTAAAAAGTTTCTGCACAATAAAAAACTGGTAAAATATATAGGTTAGGTCAACTGTACACCCTTGATGATTGGTTAGGTTTAGGTGTGATATTTTCGTTAAAACTAACGAAAATCATGCTAACTCAAAAACAAGTGATTTGCTATAGAAACGATGGTCAAAATCATTCAAATCACCTAAAAACACACCAGAAAAACACTGTCCAGTGACTATCAAAAATTGACCTTAGAAAATAACAGTTATAATTGTTGAAATTCTTAAATTTTTTGATTGAATTTACCATGGGTGGAATTTACCATGGGTGGAATTTATTATGGAACCTCTAGCACCCCTGATTTTTTAAATATTGATTTTCATAAAAATACACTCCACCCTACTCCATGATGCACACAGCCTCAGCACTCCTGTTGGGGTTGGAGTCATTCTCTACTAACTTGGTAAAGCAGTCATCAAACTGTGCAATAATGTCACACAGAAGGGGGGGGAAAGTGAGCAACTTGGGTGGCTTGTGTGGTTCCACCATAAACTCCTCCAGTGCTCACTGCTGCTGGTGGATGAGGTCCTTGTTGCTCAGCTCCTGTGTGTGGCTGTCCAGAAGCTCCTCAATGTCATCATGGTCCACCTCATTGAAGCCAGCCTGTTGCAACAGCTGAACAATGTTGAGCCAAGTGGTCTCCACCCACTCAAACCTGGCAAAGTTGTGGACACAATCAGGCCACACCTTCCACCACTCACTGTTCATGGTGCTTTAGCTCACCTCCTGCCATGCCATGCCATGCCATGCCACTGCCTTCTTTATGTTGTAGTTCTGCCAGAACTCTTTTCTGTTCAGCTTGTCATCTCCATTGGTTTCCCTGATGAGTTGTTGCATGGTGCACCATAGATAATATGCCTTGAAGGTAGTGATGACACCCTGGTCCATGGGCTGTTTGATGGTGGTGATGCATTTTTGCCATCACCACCACTGCACTGCCATCCCTTCTTCCTCTCTCTTTATGGATCACTACTCCCTGTAGTCCCTGAAACTAGATTCTTAGGTCTCCTCCTTGATTCCCCACCTGAAGTCACTGAAGGCTTCCTGCCTTCAGACCTGCACCCTTTTGAAGTTCCTCTCCCATACTGATTGGGGTGCTGACTGCCACACCCTTTGGTGACTACCACTCCTTGGTCCAAAGTAAACTAGACTATGGCTGTCAGGCCTATTCCTCCACTCCAGTCTCCATCTTGCACATGCTGGGCCCTCTCTGGACCCTATCCATTCCCTGGGTGTATGCATCAGCAATGGCGCATTCCAGTCATCTATTACACTGCCCAACAAAAAAAAAATTTTTGCTGCTGATTTAATTCTAAGACCTGTTTCTGGATAATATTGACGTGCTGATTTAAAAAATCACCTTAGATTTTGTCCATCACATCAGGTTTTCGTGCAATGCAATATGCCTATTTTGGGTGATCCATGAAGGGCACTTATCAAAATTGATGATTTTTGAGACCTGTTAACAGCTGTTTTGCTGTTAAAATTTTATCTGTAGAATACGCAAATCTGTGCATTAAATCTAAAGGTCATGTACAACATATTAAAATCTTGGGTATCTGTGATTTCCCCAGGTGTGAGTGTGACATGATCTGAGAGAGATTTCCCATTGGCGGAGTGAGAGCAGCCAGTTCCGCTAGTGACATCAGCCTGTCCTGGTTGGATACAGCTGCAAAGTGTGTGACATCATCGCCTGCTCACCACATGATTGGGAGCGGCACAGAGCTACATGTGGGCAGCATTCAGTGATCCAATACTGCGGCAGTTATTTGCGATCAGTGGTGAGTGAAGGGTGCGTTGCAGCTCATCATCATCATGTCTGCTGTTCGAAGAAAGTGTTCAAACAGCCCAGATGTTTTCTGCTACATTTGTGGATGCTTTACGTTACTAAAGGAGAGGATGAACATTACTGATTTCGTAAAAAAGGCATACCTGGCCTATTTTAAAGTTAAACTTGGAGATCAGGATAAGTCGTGGGCTCCTCACACTGTTTGCAAAACTTGTGTGGAACATTTACGACAATGGACAAATGGAAACAGAAAAAGTTTGAAGTTTGGCATTCCTATGGTATGGCGAGAGCCCAAAAATCATTCAGATGATTGCTACTTTTGCCTTGTGAAGACTTCTGGCTTCAACGCAAAGAATAAACACCATCTAAAGTATCCTAACCTAGATTCAGCAATCAGACCAGTTTCTCACTCAGATGAAATTCCTGTTCCAATTTTCACGGACCTTCCAACACTCACAGAAGATGATGAAGATATGGAATTACCTGATGAGATTGAACGTGATATCACTGACGATGATTTTGAACAGCCTTCTTCATCAATGACACCTCAGCGATTTAATCAACTTGAGTTGAATGATTTAATTCGTGATCTCAGCCTTTCAAAAGTGTCATCAGAATTATTAGCTTCAAGATTGCACAAGAAAAATCTACTTCATCCTAGGACAAAAATAACATCTTATCGCAATAGGGAAAGAGAATTGTTGCAATATTTTGGTGCAGAGAAGGATTTGGTTTACTGCCATAATGTAGAAGGACTTTTGAATGCAATGGGTGTAACCCACTAGCCCCAATGAGTGGAGATTGTTTATAGACAGTTCAAAAAGAAGTTTAAAGTGTGTCTTGCTTCACAATGGGAATGAATATGGTGCAATTCCTATTGGTCATTCAGTGCATCTAAAAGAAGAATATGAAAACATAAAAATAGTGCTGGAGATGCTAAAATATGATGTTCATAAATGGGTGATTTGTGTTGACCCGAAAATGGTCAACTTTCTTCTTGGCCAACAAAGTGGCTACACAAAGTATCCATGTTTCTTGTGCTTATGGGATAGTCATGCCAAAGCTGAACATTGGGTAAAGGAAAAGTGGCCACTAAGGCAAAATTTAAATGTAGGAGATAAAAATATTGTAAACGAGCCATTGGTGGATCGGGAAAAGATCATTTTTCCACCACTCCACATCAAACTTGGGCTTATGAAGCAGTTTGTAAAAGCTTTGAATAAAGAAGGTGATTGCTTTAATTACATATGTGCAACCTTTCCAGGTCTTAGTGATGAGAAGCTTAAAGGTGGTATATTCGATGGTCCCCAGATAAGAAAACTGATGAAAGATCCGCAGTTCAGTAACTCAATGACTGAAATGGAGGCAAGAGCTTGGAATGCTTTTGTGGCAGTAGTTAAGAACTTCCCAGGAAACAAAAAGTCTGAAAATTATAAAGATCTTGTAAAGGATTTACTTGTAAACTTTCAGCAGTTGGGTTGCAACATGAGCATTAAAGTTCACTATCTCAACAGTCATCTGGATAAATTTCCAGAAAATCTTGGTGATGTTAGTGAAGAGCAAGGTGAAAGGTTCCACCAAGATATCAAAGTGATGGAAGAACGATACCAAGGAAGATGGGATACCGATATGATGGCTGACTACTGCTGGAGCCTGCAAAGAGATTGTCTTGACATCTCTCATTCTAGGAAGTCCTATAAGAGAAAATTTATCAGCACTGAAAAGTAAGAAAACAAGAAAAAGACTGTTAAGAAAACTGGTCCCGTGCTTGCTTTAATATGGATTCATTTTTGCTTATTTAAACACTTTTAATCACTTTATGTGTCAATATTACCATTGTATATTAAAGTTCACTCCCTGCACAATTGTTTACTTTTCCATGCTGATTCTGAGTATGTAAAAACTTATTTTTTGAAAAGAAAAAAAATTGGGCATAACCCTGCCAAAATGCAATATCTCCAAAATATCTGTATTTGATTGCTCAAAAACCTGACATGATAGGCAAAAACTAAGGTGATTTTTGAAATCAGCACACCAAAGTTACCTAAAAACAGGTGTTAGAATTAAATCAGCAAAATTGGTGTTGGGCAGTGTTATCAGTATTTATGTGGAAAGTGGCCATTTCCTGCTGGATGTCCACCACACCTTAGAGGGCTTAAAATACCTCTTTCACATTCAGCACTTTCCTTCCAACCTGGTCTACCAATCCCTCTTCAGCCCTTCTACTTTGGCCTGCTCTGACTGTCACCCCATTTGGTATGACCATATGATCTATGGATGGCCCCCATCTTGTCTTCTCTTGGGGTGGAAGGATGAGTACTCCCTTTTCCTCCCTCTACCTTTCCCCTGTGGGCCCCCCCCCCTCTGTATCTGCTCTTTCCTCTCTACTGCACCAAAGTCAAATTTCCACCCATTTGTCCTCCATCAATTGTTTTTATCCCATTTCTCTACCCATTCTGACTCTATCCCTATCTTCACTGATGGCTCTCACTCGCTGTTTGGAGTGGGTCATGCAGCAGCCTTCCCATCAGTGGTTCAATCACTATCCCTTCCTCCAGCAGCTTCCATTTTTATGGCAGAAAACACTGCTATTCTCTTAGCTCTTCAATTCCTTTCTCAGCTCTCACCTACATCTTTTGTCATCTATTCGGACTCCAGCAGCATTCTTGAGGCCCTATCCTCACTCATCTCCCCGCATCTGTTAGTGAGACAGATCCAGGACTAGCTTGTCCTTCTGGCATCACACCATAAGTTGGTCATCTTTTGTTGGGTATCTTCCCACATCAGTGTTTTGGGCAACAAGTGTGCAGATGCTGCAGTGAGGAGGGTGTCCTCCCTACCATTTGACCCTAACACACCTCTCCTGGCATTGGATTTCACAAGGGTTTTCAGAGATGCACTCCTTCAGTGGTGGCAGCACCAGTGGGAGGATGTGTCTGGGAATTTCCTGAGAGCATTGAGGCCCACAATTCATCAGTGGCCTTCCTCCTGTCAATGTGACTGGCACTTTGAGACTGCCCTGGTGCAGCTTCACATCAGTCACACTTGTCTTACGCATGATCATCTTATGATAGGGGATCTTGCCCCCCTTTTCCTTTGTGGCATTCCTCTCTCTGTCTCACATTGCCTCTTGGTTTGCCCTGCCTTTTTGCCACTGCCCATTCCCAGCTCCTCCCTTTCTGCACTTCAGACTCCACTCTTACTCTTTTGTTGGGTGACTCCACACCTATATTGAAGGACACACTTTGCTCCCTTCTCCGCCAGACTAGCCTCTTATTCTTTAAGATGATTTGGGTATAATTTCTTCCTCTCTCTGTTATTTCTAATGCTTGCTCTCTCTTTCCTCACTTTTTTCTGCTGCTACCTCTCCACTGTTTCTCTCCTTGTGCTCTCTCCTTACTCTAGCATCAGCATGATATGACCTCAGCAGTTGAAGCGCCAGTGAAGCACTGCTATTCATTCAATTCAATTCATGGGCTGTTTGAGTAAGGTGGTGTTGGGGGGGGGGGGGACACCACATCAATGTTGTCAGCCCACTCATCCATGCAGGGAGGGTGTGAAGGAACATTATCCAGGATCAGGAGAAACTGGTTGGCAAGTTTGTTGGCCTTGGCTTGGCATACTCCTTGCATCACTTGGAGAAGTAATCAACCACATAGCTCTGGCACAACACAGTTGTCATCCACGCCTTCAGGTTCAAGTGCCAGATGACTGGGAGGTGCTCCTTGATGTAGCCCTTGAGCACTCTGGAGTTCTCAGAGTAGTAGATCAGGAGCAGCTTCAGCTTCAGGTCTCCCTCAGCATTACCTCCCAACATCAGGGTGAGAGAGTTTTTGCAGCTTTGAAACCAGTGGCAATCTTCTCCTTGGCAAGGGTGGTTCTGGAGGGCATCATCTTCCAAAATAGCCCTGTTTCATCAAAGTTGACTTACTTCGGGCTATATCCTCCCTCCTCAACCCTCACCTTTAGGAGCTCATGAAAGGCACAAGCACTGGCCTCATCTGCACTCGCTACCTCACCCATGAGGTGGAAGCTATGGAGATTAGCCTGCTCCTTAAAGTGCTTGAACCATACTACACTGGCCTTGAAGTTCTCAACAGCCCCAGCAGTCCTCTCAGATCCCAAGTTTTTCTACAGGTCCTCCCACAGACTCACAGCCTTGGCCATGATGGTGGTGGTAGAGAGAGGCACATGGGAGCAAGTTTGATCTTCAATCCAGATATGGAGTAGCTTCTCCATGTTCTCCATCACTGGATCACAGTCCCTAGTTATTCTTGCAGCAGTGCTAGAAGTCCCATTTTCCGCCAAGACCTTCAACTCAGAAGCCTTCTTGATGATGGGTGAGACAGTCAACTTGGCTAGGCCAAGTGCTCTCATGATGGAGTTCACCCCTTCACCACTCTTGTGGCACTTGTCCAGCTTAACCTCCAAAGTCAAGGACTTAGGAGAGAGCTTAGCCTTACCCAATGATGCAGGGAAAGCAGCCACACACTTACCTGTCATTTTCAATGTTCACCATCAACACAGTCCAAATTAGCACCAAACAGTCTGCACAATGTTGCTTTACACTCCACAAAGGTGGTGAATAACACAACAATCACAAATGTGCACAATCTTACACAATGATGCAGAAGCACAAGTGACTCAAAACACTGGTGGGGCAAGAAGGAACTGCAGAGGGTGACCACTTATGGGTGCGCAGTTCAGGCAAGCTGCACAGAGAAGGATAAATCCATTTCTGGGCATGGTGGTCATTTTGATTAGATAAGTGAAGTTAGAGATGTGCACATGGAGTACCCAAAACCAAACTTTGCCCATCATAGCAATCACTAAATAAAATTTTGGCCAATCATTGTATGAGAAAAGGTGTTAAAAAAATAGATTGCTAAAGTGAGTGATTGCTGAGTGAATGATCATTAAATGAGGATACCTGTACTTGTGATCGTTCAGTTCTTATCTCTCGTGTACAATATTGATTTATTTGTATGGTAATGGTATAATATCTTCAATAACAACTTTACATTTGTCATATTGATAAGGATAATTTAAGATTAATACATACTTTAACTATTAACTCCTTCACCCTGGTTTGCACTGCAGCCCTGTTTCCAGGATTGAGGAAAAGGGGAAACTAAAATAAATTTATAAAATTTCCTATCTAAATAACCCCTATATGCTATGCTAGTATAAGCTACATTATACTAAAAAAATTACAGTATTATGCATATAATTGTGTACACACACAAACACACATTGGCAACTCATTTCGAGTTTTGATCTAATTCAACTGGTTCATCTTCCCTTTCACTCCCAGAAATGTCACTAAAGTCACTAAGATCATCACTCTCATCCTCCTCAGAAGGAATATAATCAGTATCAGGATCAGTAATATCAGTCATTATGAAATATAAATCAATCAGAAAACATGAATAATCACCCCAAATGACAACTCTGTAAACACTGGCATGCCCCTATGATACATCATTAATTAAACATTAATCATGCCCACATGAATGAACTTAATTACTATTGGCTGGTGACTGACTCAAGAAAGCCTTCCTATGAGTCACCAATACATCAACAGTCTCCTCCTACATATTTTAAAATAGGGAAAAATTAATTTCCTTATGGCCAAAGCATGTAGGCCATCAGAGACACGTGCATGAGTCCTGTGGCCCACGATGTGCAGGCCACTGGAGTCAAGGGGTTAATAATACTTTATTTATTTATTATTAATTAATAACTTTTATTTTTAATAAGAGCCCAGTAGAGCCTAAAGCTTAAGGGCCAAATTAAATAAAATAAATAGTCCAGCTTTACAATTAGTTATGTCATTGTAAAACCAATGTATTTATTTTATTATTAATAAAGGTTATTCAATTCACTTCAAATACCTGTCATCCCACTTCCACTTTTTTACTTTTAACAATTGTGTAATTTGTAAGTTAATTATTTCATTAATCAACAACAAACTGAAAAAAAGAAAAAATGAAGGAAAAAGACTGCACATTAAATTTATTACATTCTAGAGATGTACCAACTACGAATTATGGCTGACCGCTGACTGCCAACTAGTTGGCTTCCAAAAGTTTGCTGACTATAAGAACTCATTCTTATTTAGCTTTAGAGACAAAAGTATTTTAATTTCATAGCTGCTGCTACACTTATTAATTTCAATTTAAATATATCTACAATGCATATGCAATTTGGAGCTCTTGGTCTATGTTTCATACAAATTTAACGCATCCCTGAATGGCAATATCAGTCATTTCACCATAATAGAATATTATTTGTCCTAGTGTTGATAATAAAATATCTAAAACTTATAAAATGGTATAATGACTGTAGCATTCCATATATCAGTTGTTAAGGATACATACTTTGCTTGTTTAGTTCAGTTCTTTACTTTTTCTAATAGTTTAGTGTACAACTCGCAATGATGATATGAGAAAAAAAATTTCTTGATGGTACCTCATAATTGGGATGAACTGTTTTTAATACTCTTTTGAATCCAATTCCTTCCACAACAGAAAATGGTTGCATATCACAGGCTATCATCTCTCCTATTGCTTTATAAAGCTCCTTAACCTTACAATATTTGACAGACCCGTAACTAGCTAATTTTGCACCCAAGGGAAGATCATAAAATTGCGCCCCCCCCCCCTATTCCTAACACTACACGATCCTCTAAGTGGTAAATTGTTTTTGGCACAAAACATCACAGCATCAAGAACTATTTTCAAAATATGTCTCCATTTTTGTTTATCAGTTTCAATAGCTTTCTGTAGTGCATCATCGATACATTGTCCACACAATAGATTTTTTTGTAGGGATTTCCATTTACAGACATTTTCACGATGATTCGTTGCATTTTCATGTTCTACAATATGATTTAAATTTTTCCAGTCATTAAATCCTGTTTTCTGATTTGCAATATTCAGTTTGGAAAAGTGCTGATCGAATAATATGGATGGAAAACAGAAAATAAAGTATTTAAAAGTACTGAAAATTTATAGAAATGGGCCCTTTCCCTAATGGCATGGCGTCCTTGGGATAGTATACACATATTTTATATAGTTTTTCTGCACCCCCTCAGCTTTGTGCACCCAAGGCCTCACTTGCCTCGCCCTTGTTACGGCACTGATAGTTGATATCCCAAATTTTTTTTGTATCAAGAGTTTCCTGTGAAGTAAATTCTCTAGTTTTTTGCTCTTTCAACTAACTACAGCCTGCTGCTTGTGGATATGATTCTGTATCAGTTCTTTTTTCATTTGAGTGTGATGCATTCAACTAGCTATATTGCAGGGTATGCCTACTTTTTAAGTGATTCTACATGCTTGATGTGTTACAAGTTTTGGAAGATTTTCCTCCTCTCAAAATTTTCTAATTACAAATTTCACAGAATACCTAAGTTTCATTTTTTATTTCTATAAAATACTTCCAAACTGGGCTACTTTTTTAGTAGCTGCATCCATTTTGTTTATTTTTAGTTTGATAGTTTGACAGAAGGTTGCCAGATATAAAGTTCTCCTTTTTACTATGACTACAGTGCTGAATAAAGTTAGACTACTTAGTCTGAAATGGTATGCGTAATTATTTCAATAAAGTCCTGAAGGAGGACTTAGCTATAGGGCCTATCCTGAAATAAAATATTTCAAATTCACTTTAATTCATTGTTTTATATAACCTATGCTATTATTTTAATAGATCTGAAAAAAAAAAGCGTGTTATAAAATTTGTTAATGCATGAAAGTTAATACAAATTCCCAAAATATGTTAGAGGATTGGTGTGTGTCAAAAGGCTACTAAAAAAGTAGCCCAGTTTGGAAGTATTTTATGGAAATAAAAAATGAAACTTAGGTTTTCTGTAAAATTTGTAATAGGAAAATTTTGAGGAGGAAAATCTTCCAAAACTTGTAACACATCAAGCATGTGGAGTCACTTAAAAAGTAGGCATACCCTGCAATATAGCTAGTTGAATGCATCACACTCAAATGAAAAAAGAACTGATATAGAATCATATCCACAAGCAGCAGGCTGTAGTCAGTTGAAAGAGCAAAAAACTAGAGAATTCTATGAGGGCCTTGCTTGAAAGCCTTAGCAGTTTCCTCCTTGGTGAGGTAGTATAGTCTTCCAGTTGCAGTAGATGCCTCTACCTTTGTCAAAACAGAGTATGTAATTGTAAGAATATCTGGTTGATGAGGAAAAAAGAATGATGGGTTGAGACCATGAGGATGAAAAGATATTTTTACTTCCCTCTTCTCAGTTGTTTTGTCCAAAATGCATGCTAACCACCAAAGGTTATCATATACAGCAGTGACAAAACCATGTAGTTTCTCTTCAGGTATAAGTTCTTCTTCTTCACTGACTTTCTCAATACGTGAATATCCTGATGCTGAGAAATGCTTAACCTCTAGTGAAGTTAATGAAACTGGTTTTAAATGGTGTATTTTCTGAGTACCAGCAATTGTTCTTGCTTTTGAATTCATGTCTTTTGACTGTTCCTGTAACTTTTGTTATTTTGTGAGATGCATAAGCCTGTCTCTCTTAGCTTTCTTGTCTTTATGGGAGTTTCTCCTAATGATTTTAATGAAGTATTTAAAGTTGATAATTGAAATTCAAGTGCTGTGCTTGTTGATGCCTCATTGATTTCAAGTTCATTTTCAGATGAAGATATTTCAAGAATATTACTAGTTTCTGCACAGCAAGAGCTTTTTTCATCTTCATCTAAAGCTTTTTTTTCAGGCAATGATTCCAGCATTTCCCTGCACTGCTTACAAAGCCTGTGATCAACTGTTAATTTGATTTAAGGCCTTTTATCAATTAAATATTGAGGTACAATTCGTAGACTTTTGGTTCGATGCTGTCCTTTGTGTGATCGAAAGGGATCAGCACATTTCTGTTTAAGTTTATCAATTTTTTAAAAATTAGTGTATTAAAACTAGTAAGTTATATTTAAATGGCATTCCTTAATAGAAATTAATTTAGAATATTAAAACTAGTAAGTTATATTTAAATGGCATTCCATAATTTAGAAATTCGCTTCAAATATTCAGTAGCGGATTATAATGGGGGCAAAGGGGGCATTTGCCCCTGGCCCCAAGATGCTGACCAACCCCAAGAAACTATGTAAATGCTATAATCTACCGTTGAAATAATTGGTCGACCGTGAGGAAGAAAAAAATATTCTAGATTCCGCTTCTACAAAACCTAGTTTAGTATCCCATTTATGTGAACAAAGTATACATTTTCTGTAATCACATCTTTGTTTTTGTTTCATTTTCTGTTGATCGAGCCCAGTCAGCTGATCATATCACTCATGTATGATGTATCAGGTAAAGAATTATGTTTTTCTAGTGTTTTTCTAGTGACACCGGCCCGAAAATATTCATTGCCCCCGGCCCTAACAATGCTTAATCCAGCCCTGCGAATATTAAACAAATATTTTCTGAAAAGATGAAAAAAACATGAATTATTTAAAGGTTAATTTTAATTAAAAATACTTCCTGATCATACTTATCACTGGCCACTTATAACCTTTCAGGAACATGTTCCACATTGGTAAGTGAACATTTGTAAAAAAATTGAAAAAATTGGGGATGATATATTTTTTTTATTTAAGGTGAAGGTGAAGGATATTTTTTTTTAATTTTCATTTTACAGGCTTATGACAAGAGAGATAATATGACAAGCTGTCTAAGAGCTTCAAAATGACACTAGAATCAGAACTATAGCTTTATTAGTTATGTGGCTACAGCAATTTGAAATTTGACAGTAAGTAAAAAAACAGGTCAAAGGTCCAAATTTTGTGACCCCGTATCTCAGCAACCAAAGGTCAGTCAGTTCTAAAATTTGGGGAATTTCAGTTTCTCACACATACCTACTAATGTACCAAATATCATGAAAATCTGAGATGGTCATGTTCAAATTCACCTTTTTTTTTTGGCTGAATTGACCCTACAGACATGTTCATAATTCTTATTCCTACTTATTGTCATTTGTATTTCACCATCATTATCATTACCACCATTATTAGTACTAATTATTATTATTAAAGTAGACACATATATTTAGTTTTTTTTTAAACTGTGATAAATCCAGCCAAGGTAGAATCAGACATCAGACCTTTACTTATTCCCCGGTTTGCAGTGCATGCGGAAGCCCTGGAGTTTCCTTTAGCCAAATCCAGTCATCTGTGATCCAGTCATCTGTGATCCAGTCATCTGTGATCCAGTCATCTGTGATCCAGTCATCTGTGATCCAGTCATCTGTGATCCAGTCATCTGTGATCCAGTCATCTGTGATCCAGTCATCTGTGATCCAGTCATCTGTGATCCAGTCATCTGTGATCCAGTCATCTGTGATCCAGTCATCTGTGATCCAGTCATCTGTGATCCAGTCATCTGTGATCCAGTCATCTGTGATCCAGTCATCTGTGATCCAGTCATCTGTGATCCAGTCATCTGTGATCCAGTCATCTGTGATCCAGTCATCTGTGATCCAGTCATCTGTGATCCAGTCATCTGTGATCCAGTCATCTGTGATCCAGTCATCTGTGATCCAGTCATCTGTGATCCAGTCATCTGTGATCCTCATGTAACTAGCTAGAGAACCTATTATCATTATTATAGGACACCAGTCATATTATTCCAGTTAGGTTTTTGCCCATGCTTGTTTGGCACTGATTATAGGTTGATTAACTCATGTGAGATAGGTTTGCCATAATTGTCAATGTTTGTAGTTATTATTTTTTACGTTGGTTATTTATTATTTATGTATAAGTATAAGTGTATAAAAAAAAACTCAGGTCATAAGGGGGGTCAAGTTTGGAGGGTAGCTAGGCTGGGACAAGGGTTCACATTCTGTGCAAGTCATTTCCAGTGCTTGTCTCCCACTTGCTTTTTATCCTTTCTGCCAAATCTCACTGTTATTTGTTTTCCAGAGGTTTTGTTAATTGCGATTCATTGACAGTCTTTTTTGTTAGGTATGTTTATACTTTTATACTGAATAAGTGTTTATTTCAGATATAATAAAGAGAAAAAAAACAGAGTAGTTTACTTCTAATAGGTTTACCTTTGAATTCCAGCCCTTTCTTGGACTCTGAGTGGATTTCGTCACCCAAACTTGGGGGAAGTCCTTTGCAGTTAATGTGCGAGTCAGACCTGAATAATTTCCTGGAAATAAACCACTGACAAGAGAGGCCTTCCTAGATACCTGAGGAGACTACCTCTTTGCCCAGTCTCTTGACTATCACGAACCCAGAAATGTGAAAAGAGGCTGGGTGGTTTGACAATATGGATACTTGGGGACTACGGCCTACACAGCCACCGCAGCAATACAATTTGTATAAATTGGTTGATAGTAGTCAGTTTTGTATGCAACCACCCAAAATTGGATTTAAAGTTTAATCCTAGACAAAAGACAACTACCTAGACCCCCTCAATTTTGATCCTGGCACTTTTGATTTTTTCACTCCACCCTACTTTACATCTCATCAATTTTCCACCTCTTACTGAATGTCTGCAACCCCCCACTCTCTCTTAACTATCACTATTCCAATGAAACTGCTCTTCTGAACTCTCTAACTGCATACCTCCTCCTTTAAGGAGAGCATGCAGTACCAGACACATTCTCATTCTTTTTCTGTCCAACTCTTTAATGCAAGGGTTAATCAGTATTCTTAATCATTTACTTACTGAACCAATCTCAACTGCGGAACAACCTTCGTCAATCCATGTTTATGACCTCCAAGCTTTCAAATGCAGTGTCCAGGCATCTCAGAAGTTTACTTTGGATTTGGATTTTGGCTGCTCCTCTTCTTCTATGTGTGTGTGTGTGTGTGTGGGGGGATTGCAGGCATTTGCCCTTAGTCTCTCCTTTCTGCATGAAACAAGTACCGTAGCTAATAAAGAGCAGAAAGCTATGCACAAAAATAGATGCCCTCACTGTGGTGGAAAGTTTAGGAACTCCTATGCTATTGCACAGCTTTTCCAACCATGGACTTATGGACACCCCTGATAACTAATTGTACAGTAAAAATCTGTGTGAATTGGGCTTTGCCCAAGTTAAATTAGGCCTACTATGTTCACTTTAGCCTAAGAACCTCACTGTGGGGTCACAGACAACCGTTTTAGGCTTACTCTGGGATGAAAAACACAGGCTAGGCCATTCTCTATATTGCTAAGTTAGTCTACTATGTTCAACCTATCAGGCTGATGATAAAAGACCCAACCTACCAAAAAGCAACTTAAATAATGTTAAAAAAAAAATTACATTTGTTTTCATATCAAACCTACATCTAAAAGATCTAAAAGACAAAAGTGTTATTAATTCACAACTCATTCACATTTGAGGTCCTCCTATGGAGTGGCTAAGCCAAAAAAGTAAAAAACACCAGAAAATGCAGTTAAAGTTGCACGAATTTGAATGTGTCAAACATTTGAATTTTTTTCACTGAAATGTCTTCAAAAGTTCAAAAGTTATTACAACACTTTCAAATTGGTACAACTTTAACTGCATTTTCTGATGTTTTTTACTTTTGTCACTTATCCACTTCTTAGTAGGAGGGCCTTATTTATTCAAAAGAAAGTTAATTATTTAAATTCCACTTCATAATGAATAATATAGATATGGCTAATGGTGTACTGCTTGCAACCATAAACAATTATGGTTAACTTACAACCATCCAGTCGTACGAATATAAACAATCTGACTAATATTCACAGAAAATGAATGACTTTTTGGCATAACTAGTAGCTAGCCTAACTAAATTTTATATACTATTGTACTTATCCTAAAAAGTAGCTTTTAGTTTATGATTATTTATTTTAGCAAAGATGCACTCAATTAGAGCACACATATATTTACCTTAATGTTGAGTTCATAATCCGTGAAGTCCACTTTTTCTCTACCAGAAACGTCTTCTATCCATTCATCTTTGATCTGATCACTCTGAAAGATATATTTTTTTTAATAAATTCTTTTTAATAAATTCTTTGAGGAATTTATTAATTAGCTAATAAATCATCAATCTTATTCAATAATCTCTACTCATCAAAAGAATCGCACAAACTTCAAAAAGATTATATTTTCTTTTTCTTAAATTATATATGAAAAACAATTGTCCAATCTATTTTTTACCTTCCATTCATCACAAACTTTTCTGTGGCCAATTGTACAATCATCTTTGCAATAATTTGTTTCAAAGAAATTCACTTCTTCTTTAATATCAAATTCATCTTTAATGTTCAAATTTTCTTCTTCCAATTTGGATTCACTTTCACCTTTTTCTGTTTTGAAACTCATGACATCAAATGAGTAGAAAATAAAAAAAAGTAGTTTTATTTAGTTACCTACCAGTTTAATATCCTGAAAGACACGAAATATTAATCAGAAAACACACAATATTCATAAGAGTCTGCATCCTATATTGAATGAATGTCACTGTCATCCTTGAGGCCTATGCCCAGAGTTGCCAACTATTTGGTTTTAAATTACTGTGTATGCTGGCATATAAGACATTTGAAACTTAAAAAAAATCCCCCAAAATTAGGGGTTGTCTTATACACTAGGTATAAAATGTGAACCTTAAATCCTGTGGTGTACAGTAAGTTGTTAACATGGGTGATTGTTGATGGAGTGTGTACAGTAGGCTAACCACCGCCTCAGTAACTCCTGCCACAAATATTTTCTACTGAAACTGAACTTAATTCACATTATTATAATAAAATAATAAAAGTGTAGTGTAATGAAAGTTGTCTAACCTTAAATAATATGTGGTATGATTGTATGATGACAATAAAATATCTTGCCATAAAAAGAAGGGAATTGGCCTTGTATCAAATAATCAAAGCTATACCATAATACACTTCACACTGACACTAAATAAGTATATATTTTTGTAGTTTCCATTAGCTTAGGTAGACTGTCTTGCTTACCAGCACTGCTCCGTTGGTCAGTAACTAGTGGTAGGCCTAGTGAACGAAAGGACTATTGGAGCAGTAATTCCTCACTGGCTCATTTGGTTCCCCGAATCAAGCACGATTAGGGGGGTCATCTTATATGGCGAGTATAACCCAAAACCTACATTTTAACTTGAAAATTTAGGTCATCTTATACACACAGTCACCTTGTACGCCGCGATATACGGTACCCATTTCATTTCAAAAGTAAAACTGGAATCAAACCTCCAGCTCTCAATTTATATAAATAATAACATTTGAAAATTCCATTTTAATTTGATTTTATATATTAATGATTACTGCTTCCATGGCCAGGGTCCTTCCAAGTGTGCTGAGCACATCATGGAGGTGATTCTCTCAGGCATGGAGGCATACATTCCTACTACTAATGCAAAAAAGACCTTGGTTTAACTTTACTTGTTCTAATACTATCTGCAACAGAGAGGAGGCTTTCAGAAGGTACCATCGCCATCCAACTTCTGACTCTCACTCCACTTATATTTCTACCCAGAATCATGCAAAATATCTTCTTTGACTCACCAAAACTTCCTTCATCCAACAAAAATGTGAAAAGCTATCCAATTCTAATTCTTCTCTCTCTCTCTGGCATCTAGCTAACAACAACAACAACTTTACTTCCTCTTCTTTCCCTCCTCTTTTCCATTCCAATGGATGATTCCAGTGCTGTTCCTCCATCTCCATCCCCCTCTGATTTTATTATATCTGAAATTAGAATCTCTTCTAAAGATGTTTTTTCTGCCCTATCTGGGCTTAACTCGGAAGGCGTATGGTCCTGATGATGTTCCTCCTATTGTTCTTAAGAACTGTGCTTCTGTGCTGACATCCTGCTTAGCCAAACTCTTTCATCTTTGTCTTTTATCTGGTACTTTTCCTTCCTGCTGGAAGTTCGCTTTCATTCAGCTTGTCCCAAAGAAAGGTGACTGCTCTCAACCCTCCAACTATCATCTAATTGCTTTGATTTCTTGCCTTTCCAAATTGTTGAATCTATCTTTAATAGGAAGATTCTTAAACACCTTTCTTCTCACAATCTTCTTTCAGATCATCAGTATGGATTCCACAAGGGACATTCTACTGGTGATCTTCTTGCATATCTCTCTGACTCTTGGTCATCCTCCTTTCGGGATTTTGGTGTAACTTTTGCTATTGCACTAGACATATCGAAAGCTTTTGATAGAGTCTGGCACAAATCTTTCATTTCAAAACTGCCTTCCTTTGGTTTCTATCCTTCTATCTGTGCCTTCAACTCTAATTTTCTGCTGGCCAATCTATAACTGCAGTTGTAGGTGGCCACTATTCTCCTAAAACTATTAACAGTGGTGTTCCTCTTTTCTTTTTATTTGTTAATGATCTTTTAATTCGCACTTCCTGTCCTAGTCACTCCTGTGCTGATGATTCCACTCTTCACTTCTCCACCCACTTCCCAAAGTGTCCCTCTCAACAGTCACTCCATGATTCATGTAGTACAGCTATGGAGCACCTGACCTCTGATCTTTCTGCTATATTTGAGCGGCAGAGAAAACATTGTGGCTTTCACTCTCTCAAAAACTCAGTTCATCCATCTGTCTACTCATCACAATCTACCACATGACTATCCCCTTACCTTCAACAACACAAAACTCAATCCTTCCTCTTCTCTTAACATTCTTGGTGTTTCTTTTTTCACGATCTTTCCTGGAAAGATCACATATACTCTCTTTCTAAAACAGCTTCGAAGAGGTTAGGTGTGCTGGACAGCCTCCATGGTTTCTTCACCCCCAACTCAGTTGCTGTCTCTGTACAGGGGTCTTGTTCACCCCTATATAGAGTATGCTTCTCATGTGTGGGGTGGTTCAACCCACACAGCCATACTTGACTGGGTAGAATCAAAGGCTTTTCATCTCATGAATTCCCCACCTCTTACTGATTGTCTTCAATCTCTCTCTCTTCACCACAATATTGCCTCTCTCTCTCTTTACTATCGCTATCATAATGGACATTGCTCTTCTGAACACACTAACTGCATGCCTCCTCCTTTAAGGAGAGCATGCAGTACCAGACTTTCTACACTTTCTCATTCCTTTTCTGTCCAACTATCTAATGCAAGGGTTAATTAGTAGTTTCAGTCTTTCATCTACTCAACCAGTCAACTCTGAACAATCTTCCTCAATCCATCTTTCCTCCTATCTATGACCTCCCATCTTTCAAACATAGTGTGTCTAGGCATCTTAAAAACCATGGACCTTGATTTTGGCTCCTCTTCTTCTATGGGAAGGGCACTTTTATGGGCATTTGCCTTGGCCCCTCCTTCCTGCATAAAAAAAAAAGATTAAGTAGAGAGATCAATCAGGAACCAAAATTGCAGCTAAGTATCCACAAATACAGGGTCTGGCAGAAACAATTACCCATTTTAAAGGTGAAACTCCTCCATAACAAATTGAAAAAGATCTTTATTGTCATTACAGTTTCACAGTATACTTCAAAGCAATAATGTTACACCCATTGGTGTTTGGAAATTATGTCCATTAAATGGCCACCACCAAAGCTGGGCACTTGCGGTTTTTTTTGCGGTACTGCGGTACTGCGGTACTACCGCACTACCAAACCGGTACCGCATAACGCAGTACCACAAAAAATGTGGTAGCGGTACTGCTGTACTTTCAGCGATCCTTTGCGGTACTGCATTATGCGGTACCGGTTTGGTAGTGCGGTAGTACCGCAAAAAAAAACGCAAGTGCCCAGCTTTGGCCACCACCATTGCAAACATAATCCTCTGCTCGCATTCTCATGTTCTCCATTGCTCTTTCTAGTGTGTCTGGTGTTACTGTTCCAATTTCATGATGAATATTGTCCTTCAACTGATTAAGGTTCTGTGACTATGAAGCAGTTGTTCATGCAGTTCACATGGATTTTCAGCTGCCCAGTATCTGTAATTTTGTTTATTTACATACCCATTCAAGTGGAAGTGGGTCTCATCATTCATGATTAAATGATTGACAAAATCTGGGTCATCACTCGCCATCTGTAGGAATTGATTGGTGTTTGGAAATTATGTCCATTAAATGGCCACCACCATTGCAAACATAATCCTCTGCTCGCATTCTCATGTTCTCCATTGCTCTTTCTAGTGTGTCTGGTGTTACTGTTTCAATTTCATGATGAATATTGTCCTTCAACTGATTAAGGTTCTGTGACTATGAAGCAGTTGTTCATGCAGTTCACATGGATTTTCAGCTGCCCAGTATCTGTAATTTCGTTTATTTACATACCCATTCAAGTGGAAGTGGGTCTCATCATTCATGATTAAATGATTGACAAAATCTGGGTCATCACTCGCCATCTGTAGGAATTGATTGCAGAATTGCAGACATGTATCCACATCATGAAGTAATTATTACACCATTTGTATTTTATAGGGGTGGAATTTCAAATCCATATGCAAAATGCGGCATATACTTCAGTCTGATATGTTCAGTTCTCTTGAATGATGAGTAACCAATTTTCAAGGACTTCCCTGTATTGCTGCTCTGATTCTTTCAACATTTTCTGGAGTATGCACCATATGTAGCTGACCAGGAGGTTTCACATCTATTACAGAACCTGTTGTTCTGAATCTATCAATCCAAATTGTGATGGTCTTGCAACATGGAACACTACCATTTCTGCCAATGTTGAAGTGGTGTCTAAATTTACATTGAGTAATTACAACAGAATCACCTGATTTAAAAAAAATGCTTGACCACCACTCCATTGTTACTAAATGCTTTTGACTGCTCCTCTCAAGGACACAAACAGCAGCACCCTCACTTCAACCATTGAGTAATGGCGCCACTTTTAAAATAGGTACTTGTTTCTGCTGGACCCTGTATAATAGGGTGGCCCACTTTACAATTTTTTTTTAAAAGTATAGGTTATCATAGTTTTTCCCATTATTTGGCACTATACTAGCACATTGGTACCATTTTTACAAAAATTGATCAATATGTAGGGGTCTCGCATCGACCTTGAAATTACGAGGGTTTTTTTTAATGCGTACTTTTTAACTTTTTACTGAATCAAGATAAATCATTAAGTAGGAATGTTTTCTGAATCCTCTTGATGAGAGAAGTCGTTTGGTGTGCCTTCCAATGTCATACGACTAACGGTTTAAAAGTTGTGCCTGTATACAGGTAATATCAATGTGCTAGTACAGTGCCAAATAATGGGAAAAACCACGATCACCTATACTTTTCAAAAAAATCAGCAAATAGCAGACAAATAAGGAAGAAAGAAACAATACCTTAAACAATCACTTTTGCATTGTATTGACCACTATCACACGTCACTGGCTGCAACGTTGTCCCTCTGTGCTATGTCATCATGGCGAGTGATGATTTCTTGAAGTCGCCGAGCTCTTTCCGGTTCTTTTCCACCACTTGCAGAAGATCCTGCAGCTGTGCCTTGTCCTTTGTGACCGTGTTCGCATAGTCTTGTATCAGTTGGACTCCTCTTTCAGCGACGTCATTGGTGACCTGGAGATTAGAGATCACATCCTTCAGACGACAAAAGTCCTCATTCTCGTCCCACTTATCAGTTGGCAGGGTGAGCCACGAAGACCCATACATCTTCAAACCTGCAAATAAGAACCAGGACAACTCGTCGATCAGGTCGGGGAGTAGCTGAACTGATTGAGGTCTGCTGGTGGATCCGCCGAATGTGTGATAGTAGCCACAATGCTTACTACCAATGTAGAGAATGGAAAGTGGAAAGGAAACTGTCAAGAATACATGTGGGTTACGGGACACTTTAAAACTGATGCTATCGATGAATACTATACACAATACACACCTGATTATTGGACATGCGGAAACGATCAGCCACTTCCATGACAGCAGGTGCATTAAGGATGCAGCGAGGAAGATTGACCAACACACTTGGCTCTTTTGGCAGGGGGAATGCTAGTTCTGTCTCTGACTCCCCTGATATGCCAGTATCATCATTCTCCATGGCCTCATCTCCGGTTTCGTATGCACACTTTGAGGTTTGCGGCTCCTGGCGAGGACGTTTTCTTCCTTCCTGTAGCTTTCTTTTTACAGCGAAAACTTTATCGTTCTGACTCATCATTGCCACCCGAGGACCACGTTGATCGAGGTAGAAGTCAATGTCTTCTTTCTTGTCCTTGTCGGACAGCAGTCGATTCTTCTTTATATCTTCGACAGCGTCAGATGCTCCAATATCCCACAGCTTGTCCACACTGTCCGAAAACTTCTGCCATTTTCCTCCAGCATCAGTTTCTCATTTTCTGCTCTTTTGGAGTAAGTGCCACTCTTTCCACAATGCCTCTAGCTTCCGTTCGCAGTTGAGCTTTGTGATTGTTTTAATGCGGGCCATGTTCCAAAACTTTAAGACGTTGTTTACGGTTTCTTTGAATGCATCTTTCCTGTTAGCAGTGTACTGGATAACACTGAAGTAGTATTGCAAAACCTGCCGTGTCGTTGCAATTTGCTACCACTGATGGAGGATGATGGTTGGCCAACTAAAAAAGTTTCCGAGGCCGATCTTAGAGAAGGTAGCGATGTTATTTTCGCCTTTCCTTTTGATGACTCTCTATTTGTAGCTTCAAGAGTTCTTCCAGTTATGGTTGCCATCAATTTGTCCATGACAAAGGATGAGGAACTCAGACAGAATTTCAAAATGTTATGATCTGCAAAAAAAGAAATAGGTTAGGTACCTGGCACAGGCATAGTGCATTTTCTAATTACCTATATACATTATACATTCCACCCGGGTATGGTGACTCATTTTTTTGAAAAGTATAGGTGATCGTGGTTTTTCCCATTATTTGGCACTATACTAGCACATTGGTATTACATGTATACAGGCACAACCTTTAAACCGTTAGTCGTATGACATTGGCAGGCACACCAAACGACTTCTCTCATTAAGAGAATTCAGAAAACATCCCTACTTAATGATTTATCTTGATTCAGTAAAAAGTTAAAAAGTATGCATTTTTTAAAAAAAAAGTAATTTCAAGGTCGATGCGAGACCCCTAAATATTGATCAATTTTTGTAAAAATGATACCAATGTGCTAGTATAGTGCCAAATAATGGGAAAAACCACGATCACCTATACTTTTCAAAAAAAATTGAAAAGTGGGCCACCCTACTGTATAATTAAATGGCACTGCTTAATTGACACCACCTTAGGTAAACTCAGTAGTCAAACCTAAATCTCTATTTCTTTCTAATTTAAAAATTAGCAACTATACATACTGATAAAACTATTTGATACCTTTCATTAAGAACAAAATTTACAAATCAGAAAGCTCATTTGTTTGGTTTTTTAAGTTCTTTGAAAATAGTACCCAAAGTACTAATTTAAAATAAAAATAGAGTTAACATCAGAAAATGGAACAAGAGTCTCTATCATGTTATAGCAAATAAGCCTAACCTTCACAGCTCTATAGTTTATTCTTTAAACATTTCCATACCAATATTCATGGCTGAAGTTCAGACATTGGTAAAATCTTTACCATCTTAATTTTCACACACAATCAAAATGCTTCAGTTATCTCAATAACTGACACCCAAACTCTTAAAAATTGAACAAGCTGATGCTGATAATTTTTGCTGATAATTTTTTTAAAATGATGCTTAAAAGTAGAGTAAAATTGTTAGCCATGATTTAAATCATGCCTTTCTTTACAAAAATTTCAGAGAGAAACTGAAATGGAGAAACAAATTGATTATTACATATATGTAGAGTATACTGATGAACATTTACAATGTACCATACAAATTCATCCCATTACCATTACAGTGATCATAATAGATGTTGAAAGACATACAGTAACTGACTTCAATTGGTAATCCAGGGTAGTCAGACACCCCCAACAGTGGTCAGAGACACTTTTCTACCCAAAGTTACTGAAAGAAATGCACCAATTTTTCTTGAAAATATCCTTTTTATGTAACTTAAAGCAACATAGTTATGTCAATAATTATTACTGTATTTTTGTAATAAAAATATTATATTGCACATTACTGTAAATAAATAAGGAGAAAAAAAATTGCTGCCAACTACTCCAGCATTCACCAAGAAAACTGCACAATCATGAATAAAACCAACAACCACAAAAGCCCCAAAACTTGATTATCAGTGTACCATGGGTAGTGCTTATGAATGTGGCTTTTTCCCCAAGGCCAACCTAGAAGCATACCCAACTCCCATGTGATGGGTCCCAAGGGTCCTGCATACTCCTGTTTACTTATAACTGCCTTGATCAAGTTGAAGAAAAAATAAAAAACAAAGGTGAAAGTCTCATGCTTCTCATATTTTCCTGATATTGAACCCCCTTTACAATCGAAGCATATCTATTTACTCAGGGTCCAATTGTAATTTATGCTGACAATCATAAGAAAACAAAGAACCTTGCTGTGCAAAGGGCAAGGCTTCCCAGTGAAATGAAACAATTCAAGGACTGATAGCTCTGACTTCCTTTTTGTTCTCCGGAGCAGACAGTAGATCTAAAACAAAAATTGCTTTGACACCCTTCATGCCTTCTGAGGAAAACACACTAACACTAAATAGTATATTAGTGGAACCTAGCCATGCATGAAAGAAGCAAAACAAGGGCTCTCAGCGTGGCTGCATGAATGAATCATCAGTGGAGCTGTGGTTGTACTGGTAGCAGGGGGCTTCATTCCCAGGGTTGAATGCATACAGTTTTAAAACTTTCTGCATACAGACAAAAATCTTGTCCTAATTTAGTGTTCACCCATGCACTCAGTGTCTGACCACTAGTCCATTACAAAAGGGTGTCTTTTGAGCTTTATAACTCCACATTGTTTAAACTATTTTAATGTTATTAAGAGGCGCATATAGTCCAAAGTTCAGCTTTTCATGTGGCAACAGTAAGGTAGAGTTTAATGTAATTAAAAATTGTGTCTAACTACTGTAAGGGATTACAAGTTATTAGTAGTTAGCTAACCCCATTTCTCCCAACACCTAAGGGGACCTAGTGATTACATGAATCTGTCTTCATCATTCTACCACTTTGAAAAGGAAAAAAGGCTTTTATCAAGGTATCATCCCCATTTAAATATCTTGTTAAAAAAAGGAATCCTTAGCTAGGTATGTCATAAGAAATTTACGAAAAATGACACTGATTATGCAACATATATCAGAGTTGACCCAATTGAACCCAATCCAGTTGTCACAAGTGGGTTTTATCAGAAAACCCACCTTGAAAAAAAATAAATAAAAAATAAAAAATCCCCATCCTTTAGCAAGTCTTTTCAAAACTACAATTTCCTTAATTTTTTTTAAAATGTAAATATGATGTTTCATGGAAAAAAATAATGTATATAACTGATACACGTTTAATTACCATTAAATGTGGGGCTAATATTTTACTGAAATTTTAGACCTAAAGAATGTTGTAGCTTCTTACCATTCATTTGATCAATTTAAATTTCATTCCTTTTTGTAGTTTTTAATATTTATAAAGTTTCACCAAGTAACTCACTTTTCTACATTTATTCTCTTTTTAGCTTTTGACCAAATATGCCCAAAAGTTCAGTTGTCCAATTCTGTGGCAACTGCTATACACTAGGCAACAAATTTCAACTTTTTTTTTGTTACAGACACGTGAACTACTGATTCCTACTAAAGCGCTGATGCTGATTTCAGATCTGATATCAAAATTTCTCTATCACGTCCAGATTTTGTGTAACCGAAAACCCCTATTTTTCATTTTTTTTCTCACCCGCTTCTATTACGAAAGCCGTCTAAGCTACTTTTCCGTGCCACATTTTATGTTAAGCATACTTAAATAATTAGTGAACAGGGATGTCTTTCCTCCTTTATTCTGGCTTAAGACAGACAGCGGAATTCCACTGGCGGAGTTACCACCCCTGCGCCCAACCATCCACCCAAAGCGCGTTAGTATTTTGTTGTTACTACTGAAAGGCAAATTCCTGTTCTTAAGTGAAACTTTGGTGTGTCCTCTTCCTTTGTCGCTTGTAGGATGACGAGCTCTCCTTCTGCAGGAACCAACAATAATCTCCCATCATATTTGGGTTGAAATTACCTTGGTATCTGTTTTCCATAACTGAGATCTGTTGGTGGAAGCGCTCACCATGCTCGTCACTTACAGCCCCAAGGTTGGCCGGGAAGAAGTCAAGATGAGAATGTAAAAAATGAATTTTCAAAGACATTCTGCATCCCATTATTTCATAAGATTTAAGCATGTTTTCTACGAGTTTACGGTGGTTTTCAGCTTTGTGGTTTCCAAGAAAATTTTTGACAACTTCAACGAAAGATGTCCATGCTCCTAGTTCATTCTCATTTAGGTTAGATGGAAACGATGAGTCGTGGATGACACTGCGGATCTGTGGTCCAGTGAAAACTCCAGCTTCTAGCTTAGCATCTGTCAATATTCCTTTGAATTTATCCTTTAAATATTGGAAACCACTACCTTGATGATCCATACCCTTCACGAAATTTTTCATAAGGCCAAGTTTAATGTGAAGTGGTGGAAGATGTACTTTCTGAGGGTCAATAAGTGCTGGGTGTTTCACATTGTATTTACCAACAACATGTTCAGTTCTAGATGGCCAATCATGTTTTTTGTAGTGGTTCTTGTCATCTCTGCTGTTCCATAGACACAAAAAGCACATATGCTTTGTGTAGCCCAACTGTAACCCAAGAAGTAATGATACAACTTTAAGGTCGCCACAAATATTCCATGTGTGGTCCTTATATTTGATGAGTCTTAGCAGCAGTTTCATCGATTCATAAGTCTCATTAAGGCCAGTGGCATGTGCTACAGGTATTGAAGGTTTTTCATTGCCGTTGTGCAGTAATACAGCTTTAAGGCTAGCTTTACTAGAGTCAATGAACAGTCTCCATTCTTTGGATCATAGCGACAGCCAATCCCTTGCATCAGACCACTGATATCGTGGCAGAAACAAACGTTTTCTTCCTGTAAGTAAAATGATGAAAACTGCAAATGGCGATGGCGGAAATGGGAAACTTTGGTGTTTGGTTAGAGAAGATTAAATTCTTGAAGTCTTGAACCAAGCAACTCTGCCTTTTCTTTTGGTAATTCCAAATCGCGCACTAAGTCATTTAACTCCGCTTGACTTAACAAATGTGGGGAAATATTTGCATCTGGAACATATATGCCATCTTTCCCTGTTTCTATATCACTAGCAGAATCTTCAGATGAACTGCTGTCTGTTATCGTTGCTGGTGGAACTGGTGGTGGATTTGTTTCATCATGTGGTACTGGTTTCATTGCTGATTCGCAGTTTGGGTACGTGATCTTTGATTTGTTTTTCTTTGTGAAACCAGCAATCTTTGTCAAACAAAAATAACAATCATTGAAGTGATTTTTCGGCTCACGCCAAACCATGGGGACTGAGAACGGCATAGCTTTTCTTTTACCATTCATCCAAGCTATTAACATTGCATTGCACTGTGCACAGCAAATATGTGGTGCCCAGTCCCTCTGTTGGTCTCCTAACTTACAGTCAAAATAACACTTGTAGGCAAGTTTAATCTTTGTTGTTATGTTTCTACATTGTGGCTTAGGTGTATATTGTCCACAGACAAAGCAGAAGTTGTCTGGGTGATTTACACAAGCACGTCTATTTGATGCCATTTTGAATTACCATACAATATCTGAAAAAACGTAGAAAGTAATTATTACGATGTGCAAAATAAAAAGAAATACACACCGTAGTACAAAACAAATGCTATAAAAACGCACAAGTCACCACAACCTGTCACTTGCTCATCAGCAGAGAGCTTCAACAACCATTCTGCTTGACTGTCACGTAGCGACTGACCGTTGGGCCTTTGCCCGTTACTATGCTCTTGACTCAGTGTTGCCAACTCGGGATAAATTTTATTTATCAAAATTGTTCGAATTTGTATATAGTTGGCAAAAAAAATTGCTTTAACCTTGAAAAGCAAGTTTCATATTACTGGCATTAAGCCGATTAAAACCAAAATCTGGACGTGGTAGAAAATTTTACTAAAAGTGATTTGCATTTTACACAAAATCTAGACGTGATAGAAAAAATCTAATTATAGATTTGAAATCAGCATACCGAAATTAGCTAGGAGCACCTATTTGGTCTTCTGTAACAAAATCTTTGTTGCCTAGTGTTATCTATGTAACCATGAACAAACGTTAGTTTCTTGCAGTAAAAAAGCAATGGAATATTATTATGCAAAACTATTTAATATTAAATTAAAATAAGTAAGGTCATAAATCCCCATGAACATCAAAAGGAAAAAAAAAAAATTGTGTATTTCTTTTTATGATAATTAATGAAAAGCATAGCATGACCATGGGTCCAAATTCTCACTTAATCTGCAATTTGTGTAATCTGGAAACAATTGAAAATGCAGCAATAAGATGTGATTTCTATCAAAAACTGCATGACTATCTGCATAAATTGGGATGATAGGAAAATATCCCTCATCTCAAATGCTAAATAGATCGTGGAAGTCAAATATCTGTGACACATGTACACAGACTGTAAACTCCTTTGTGGTATTTAAAGAAATGGAGAAAGCGAATTTGAGTATTACAAAAAAGGAGGGAATAATGGGGCAACAAGAGTCCCAAAATGTCCCAATGGAAATTTGGGTGGGTGATAGTAGAGAAGGGCAAAAAACAAATAATATAATATGGAATGAAGACACAAAAGAAATGAGATATTGAGATAAGTAAAAGTTACAATGTAGTAAAACTGGCCAATGACAAGTGTGACCATGGAATTATAATACATACACTGAAGGATCAAATGTAGAATTCGGACCCCAGCCTTCTTTAGTTAGCTTTATAAGGCTAACTAACGAAAATATCATGACCTAACCTAACCAATCGTTAGGTTAACTGTACGCCCTTGATGATTGGTTAGGTTAGGTCATGATAGTTTCGTTAGTTAGCCTTATAAAGCTAACTAAAGAAGGCTGGGGTCCGAATTCTACATTTGATCCACACTGAAATATATGGAAATAACAGGAAAAGTAAGGAAATGGATACATAATTTCCTTAGTGAGTGTCGGAAAGTCGTTACAGTACAAGGAATATATATCTTCATCAGAATAAGAGGTCCTCAGCTCAGTACCACAAGGAACAGTATTAGCTTCAAAATGGCCACAAAATGGACGAGTACAGAGCAATTGCAAATGTTGAAAGGGGATATGCAACAAAAGGGGGTCTTGCAACAAATTGATGTTGCAAAGGGGGTTATCCCCCAAGCTGCAATGAAGCGGGAAGGGAGCTTTGGGGGGAGAAGGGAGGATGACCTCCCCCCAAAGGGGTAACCTTAACCTAAGAGAAGGAGACAAAAGAGGAGGAGGGTCCTTGGGGGAGAAGATGGGATGTCCTCACCCCCCAAAAGGGAAACCCTAACCTAAGCCTTAACCTAAGGAGGAGAGAGATGTTTGTCTGGCTCCAGCCAGATGCATAATGAGAGTTCATCTGAGCACCTGCTGTCTTATAAGGTCCTAATCAGCCAGTTTGCTTAGAAGGCATAAATGGCCTGTATATATTAACCTTCAAACGAATTAAAAGCACACAAACGCACATACACCCACTAACTATATGCCCATAAAGCCCCTATTATCTCACACACACACACATATATATATATATATATATATATATATATATATACAGGGTGTCCCGTAAGTCTGGAACCATAGGGCAAAATGATAAAAACAGCAATAAAAATGTCAAAAAGACTTTTAGGGACTGTTTGTGAAATGAGTGAGGATGGTAGTGGCTGTGTCATCGTCGGTGGATGTCCTTGGAGGTTCACTGCGTGGTTTATCTCCTATGGATCCCATTTCCCTGAACTTTGCTGACACAGATGTGTGTTATCGGCATGCAGTCCAGATGCAATCTGTTAAATTCCTCAGCAACCTCCCTCTGACTCTGATTTCCTACGAGCATAATTACCTGGACGCATTTTTCCTTACTCAAAGACATCATGGGCACTTGCATAAATGGGAAAACATTACTTACTTATTTTACCCTATGGTTCCAGATTTATGGGACACCCTGTATATATAAACAGATGCATGCAAAGCCCCAATAGCAAAATATATATGAGCACAACCACCACACAAAAACAATACCACATCACCACCAATCGTCTAAGTATAGACTTTAGGAGCTCATCCCATCAACACAGCACATGGTGAGATGAGGGCTATAACCAATCATCTAAGTATACACTTTTAGGAACTCATCCCATCAACACCACGTAACTGATACGAGGGCTACAACCAAGCATTGAAACTTAGACGATTGGTAGTGAAGCAGTATTACACAACCACAGCACCACAATTGGGTTGTAATTGGGCTGTTATGGCAGCCATTCACCTTAAGCAGGTCCCAAACCTCATCTAAACACTACAAAACCACAAAATATTTGGTGACTTCATACCCCTGTACACTTTACATTACATTACATCTGGAAAACAAAGCCACTGGGGCCAGCCAAGGTTATACAAGTTATGAGGGTACTTGTAGATTATCTCCCCCCCCCACCACCAATTTTGACAGAATATTTTCGTTAAAACTAACGAAAATATCACGATTTAACCTAACCAATTAATTATCAAGGGCCTACAGTTGATTTGTTAATTATAACATTGTTTCTGGAATAGTATTTACTAATAGATCAACTGTATGCCCTTGATAATTGGTTAGGTTAAGTCGTGATATTTTCGTTAGTTTTAACGAAAATATTCTGTCAAAATTGGTAAGGGGAAGATAACCTACAAGTACCATTATGAGCAACATTTTAATAATAATAATAATAAAATCTTGCAAAACATCAGTTTCAAGTTAGCTAATTAATGTACAACTATTTACTAGGTAGGGTACCACCAAAGTCGCCTACATAACTTAAGCTAAGAATATACACTATTTACAATCTACAAACTCTTTCATTCTTGAAAGTCTAAATTTTGTTAATGGTTCAGAATAGGGGTGCCACCTCAATTTTTGTATTTTTTCCACCAAAACATGCTAAAACCATTGGTTTCCTGTTGTTTAGGATGAATGTGACCATTGCCATTACATTAAATTATTGCTTGAAGTGATTTCACCCCCCAACCCCTCCTACAATCTGGGGGAACCACCGTGGGAACCGGGGGTTTTGGGTGAGGGAACACAGTACAAGCAATAATTTACTGTAATAGCAATGGTCAGATTTATCCTAAACAACAGGAAGCCAATGATTTTAGCATATTTTGGAAGAAAAAACACGTGTCATGAAACACATCAAAAACCATGAGAAAAACCTAGGTTTCATGGAAAACCTAACCTAACTAACCTAAAAAATATAAAACCCTATACCGATCAATTTGTGATATGTGATCTTTATGGGGGCTCCACCCCCATACCCCCAAGACCTAAATTATACAAATTGGACACACTACATTTAAAGGGAGAACACCATGCGAGCTCTACTAGCGTCATTGCACATCCATCACAGACCAAAGCCATTTTCAAACTGAAGTGAATGAACGATACGATAGTAGGGTTGCCAACTCAAAATTTCCTAGATTCATACCCAAAAATATGTTTTTCGTAACTTTCTAACTTCGTTTTTTTTTACTATGCGACACATGCAATCAACGTATTTTAATGAGAGAAACAACTTTGTCTCTATGGTATTTTTCAAAATTTTGCTTAATTAAGTGGCACCTGTATTCTGAACCATTACCTAAATTTTTCTTAAAATTAAGTAATGAGCTACTGTTTACCACATCATATGGCAAGTCATTCCAAAAATCTACTCTATGACTAAAAAACTGTTTTCATAGATAAAGTCTACAAGTCTGTTTTCTATTCTTCTTATTATGCCCATGAGTTATCCCATCAGTATTTAGTGAGAAAAAGTTACATACATCAAAACTTTCCAAACCTGAAAACATTTTCAACATCTGTATCATATCTCCTCTTATACATATCTCAAAACTAAACATACCTAGTTCCCTTAATCTATCCTTGTATTCCAATCTTCTTAGGTTAGGGATAAGCTTGGTACCCCTACATTGCACACCTTCTGCATATCAATATCATGTCTAAGGTGAGGGGGACCAAGCTTGAATGCAGTATTCTAAGTGAGACCTAACATAAGAATTATATAATTTACAGCTCACTTCCTTACTCAAGATTGTAACTAACATTCCTCAATACCTAACATTTTATTTGCTTTATTTGTAGCCTCTAAGCACTGCTTAGAAAATTTTGGATCACTTTCAACAATAATGCCAAGATCCCTTTCCTGTCTGACATCCTTTAACCAGTTCCCTTGCATCTACACAAAACAATTACACAATTATAAAAGAGTTAGGTAGACCAGCCATGAGTGGATCCTAGGGTCTTTGTTGGTCTGAAACATTATAACAGTATTATAACATCTCGCAACTAATTTTCATTATTTCTACCAAAATGGATGACTTTACATTTTTGAACATTGAATTCCATCTGCCATTTACTAGCCAAAGCAACTACTTAGCTCATGACTTGGATAACCTTGATAGGCCCCAGTGGCTTCATGTTTTCCAAATGAAATGTAGGCACTTATTCCTTTTCCCTCTGCAATTTCTTTTTTCCTAGTTAGGTCAACTGTACACCCTTGACAATTGGTTAGGTTAAGTAATGATACTTTTGTTAAAATATATATGCAGAAATGGAAAAGTGGAATATTTTAATGAAAATATCATGACTTAACCTAACCAATTGTCAAAGGCATACAGTTGACCTAACTGGGAAAAAAGAAATTGCAGGGGAAAAAGGAATATGCACCAAAATGTAAAATGTAAAAAAACTAATCTATCAGGATCCTTTTTCAGTTTATAAGAACTTTCTATATTTGTAACTGGGGCAACTACTTCTGTATCCTCTGCAAATTAAGAAATTTTACAACCCATTCCTTTCTCTAAATAATTTAGATAAAAAATAAGGGTAATTATTCGTTTTTTGACCCAGTCTCTTTTTATAATGAGAGCAAACTTTTCTGGTCAATTTTGAGGTGTTCTGCACGAATCTGCCATCCGTTTCCTGTGCAAATGCGTAGTTTTCAAGATATCATCATCTTGAAAACTACGCATTTGCACAGGAAACGGATGGCAGTTTCGTATAAAACACCTCAAAATTAACCAGAAAAGTTTGCACTCATCATTTTCGTTTAAACTAACGAATTTAAACAAAAATATCATGACTTAACCTAACCAATCATCAAGGGCGTACAGTTGACCTAACCGGTGTCACGTACTGAACTGTCCGCAAAACATTAGGACCGATCAATTTGTGATGCGTGATCTTTACAGGGGCGGAGCCCCCCCCCCCCCGATACCTAAATTATACAAATGATAATGTAATAACATGTGCCAACCTTGCATAGTTAGTCCGCTAAATTTCACCTACCCTTAAACTGAAACGACACGTTTATTTTTAGGATTTTTTTTACGGCACCTAAAGACCTTCTGGTCTTTTCTTAAAATCAAAGCACTATTGCATTTGGGGAAGGTCACGGATGTCTTAATTATTCAGTGATTGAAAAAAGGTCTAAACTCTTTTCTTCATCGAGGGCAATATGGTGGATCACATCTTAAAATCAAATATGCATAACTGACACGTCATACTTCGTCACAAAAAAACAAACTGAACAGAGTGCAACAGACAAAAAATTGCTAAAAATGATTTATTTGTAAAACAGGACAAATTGAATTGCGCAGAAGTAGCCAGAATCACCAAAAATAAGAAATATTCACCAAATAGTCGATATATATATATTGAAAAAACACCAAAAATAGGAAATATATTTTAATAAAAAACAATTTATACAAATTTGCACAAGATAATATATATATTTTCTTATTCAGTTTTGATTGGTTATTCAATATATATTGCTGTTATAGCTGGGTGTGACTGGGTCAAAAAACGAATAATAACCAAAATAAGGAGTAAAGGACCTAAAATTGATCCCTGTGGTACCCCACTTTTCACTTTTTGCCACCCAGATTCATGACCATTTAGAATTACTCTGTTCTCTGTCTTCTAACCATTTTTCTACCCAACTTATAACTGACCCCAATATCTCATGAGCTTTTAATTTATATAGAAGTCTCCTATGTGGAACCTTGTCAAATGCTTTACTAGAATCCAAACAAATAACATCTACAGCATTTCCAATACCGACCTGATCAGCTACAAATTCTAAAAAGTCTAAGAGATTAGACAAACAAGACCTTAAT
Organism: Bathynomus jamesi; assembly: GCA_023014485.1. NCBI lineage: Eukaryota > Metazoa > Arthropoda > Malacostraca > Isopoda > Cirolanidae > Bathynomus > Bathynomus jamesi. The sequence continues at coordinate 155,209 of JAJOZX010007583.1, forward strand.
GATATAAATCCATGTTGTGAACTTGAAATATGATTAAAATTTTCCAAATGATCTTGAATATTACTCTTTATAATTCTTTCTAGTATCTTTCCAACCAATGATGTTAACTCTGGATAGGAATTCACAGGTCCCACAGACCCAACATGCAGTTCATTTCTGAACCATGATTTCCTATTAAGGGTTAAACTAACAGGCCTATAATTTCCTACCTCCTCCTTACTACCCTTTTTGTAAATGGATATTACATTTTCTTTTTTCCACTCATCTGGTACTTTTGCATAATTAATTGACCTCGCAAACAAAATAGTTTGCGCTCAGATAAGCTTTCCTCCCCTTCTCTCAGAATCCCAGCAAATACATTATCAGGTCCAGCAGCTTTATTTGACTTCACTGTATGAATCACCTGCCAACATTATCCTTCCTTATATGATCAAGAATGCCTGAGTTTACAAAATCTTAAGAATTAAAATTAAAGTTATGGTGCCTCGGTGGTGTAGTGGTTAGCGCCACTGACTACGAATCCATCGGCCCCGGGTTCGAGACCCGACAGTAGCCGGCGTGCAGCAAACCCCAGCTGTTCATCCTTCCACACAATAAAGAAAGTGGTTGGTAGATAAAATGGGTACCCTAAGTGGCCTAGTGGTTAAGACACTGGGCTGGTGATGGGGCGTGGTTCGGATTCCACGTTAAACTGTAGGTCTAAGGTGGAGTGAAAAGCTTGACCTTCGTCAGAATGAACAATTCGGGCGGAAGCTAACCAAAGGTTATTTAAATTTTCTTCAGTAGAAGAGAGCTAGGTAATTATGTATTTTATCCCACTCAGTCATTTTACACACCAAAATACATTTTTCTAGTAGTATTTGATGTGATTTGTTCAAATATGACCTCCATTTCCGTCGGAAATGAGATCCAACAAAGTTATAGTACTTTGAAGTTTGGCTCATTTTCAAGGGAAATGGAAGTCAAAATCTAAGCAAAACACATCAAATATTACTAGGAAAATGTATTTTGGTATTAATTAACCTAACCTAAACGAGCCTAACCCTGGCTAAACGAGCTCTCGTCTGTATCCACCACCTAATCCATAATAAGGTAATACTCTAGGCTCGTTTAGCCACAGTTAGGTTAGGTTAGGTAAGGTTAGGTTAATTAATACCAAAATACATTTTTCTAGTAATATTTGATGTGTTTTGCTTAGATTTTGACTTCCATTTCCCTTGAAAATGAGTCAAACTTCAAAGTACTATAACTTTGTTGGATCTCATTTCCGACGGAAATGGAGGTCATATTTGAACAAATCACATCAAATACTACTAGAAAAATGTATTTTGGTGTGTAAAATGACTGTGTGTGATAAAATACATAATAACCGAGAGCTAAAATAATCAAATATCCTGATCTTTTTCAAACAGCCTATCCAGTGGTATAGTCGTAATTTCTTCAGTGGGGAAACGCAACAATAATTTTTCTTATACAGCGTTTCTATAAAATTCTACAGCGTTTTTGCATTTTATGTACATTCCAAAAAACACATTGAAATTGAAGGGGTTAGAGAAACGGTAAATATGGATATTACGGCCTCCACCCAATTTTGATGCCAAAATGCATTTTCCTAGTAGTGTATGATGTGCTTTGTTCAAATCTGGCCTTCATTTTATGTGGAAATGAACCAATCAAAAGTTATGAGACTTCAAAGTTTTAACATATTTTGGTTCATTTCCCCATAAAATGAAGGCCAGATTTTAACATTGCATATCAAATACTACTAGAAAAATGCATTCCAGTGTCCAAATTGCTAGAGAACCTAACCTAACCTAACTAACCTAACCTACCTACCTAACCTAACCCTAATATTAGGTTAGGTTGGTTAGGTTAAGTTGGTTCTCTAGCAATTTGGACACTGGAATGCATTGAGATGTTGAGATGGATGTGTGGAGTGACGAGGAGGGATAGGGTCAGAAATGAACATATAAGGGGAACAGTGAAGGTGGCGGAAGCATCTAAGAAGGTGCAGGAGGCCAGGCTGAGGTGGTATGGACACGTCAGAAGAGAGGAGGAGGATGTGGGGCGCAGAGTGCTGGAGATGGAGTTGCCGGGACGGAGAAGAGGAAGTCCGAAGACGAGATGGAGGGACTGTGTGGTGGCGGACATCAGGGACAAGGACGTGGTATACGACAGAGGAGAGTGGAGAAGACGAACCAAAAACAGCGACCTCATGTAAAGATGGGATAATAAGCTGCGGAAGAAGAATGCATTTTTCTAGTAGTATTTGATGTGCAGTGTTAAAATCTGGCCTTCATTTTATGGGGAAATGAACCAAAATATGTTAAAACTTTGAAGTCTCATAACTTTTGATTGGTTCATTTCCACATAAAATGAAGGCCAGATTTGAACAAAACACATCATACATACACTACTAGGAAAATATATTTTGGCATCAAAATTGGGTGGAGGCCGTAATATCCATATTTACCAAAGAAATTTAGTTAGAAAGAGTATGTATTACAAAAATGTTCAGTAGAAACAGCAAAAAATATAAAGTAAAATAAAACCAGTGGGGCAACGCCGTTACCTTACGTTACCCCCGGACTACACCACTGATCCTATCATCATCTTCTATTGGGCCAATCCCATCATGCTTTTTATCATTATATTTATAAGAACTAAAGAATTTCTTTGGATCTTTATTGCTTTTTATAACTAGATTTAATTCAATATGTCTTTTGCTCTTCCTAATCAAACTATTTAGCTTATTACTTACACTGTTAAAACAAAATGCCAACTACATTAGTTCATTTTTTTTCAAAATAATTAATATATCACATTAAAATTAAGTAACTTCTCTTAAATACTTACTTTACAAATTTCTAAAACAAAAAAACCCACTATTTACAAATCAAACTATAAACTCTACTAAGTTAAATATCATTTGAAAAATAAAATCAATCCTTTAATTAAAATTATTCAAAATTACAATAAAAACTAAAATTTACTTCAAATTCTTTTCTACTATTAAAAGAGTAATTAAAATTTTAATTATAAATGAGTAACTTAATTATTTATTTCGTTCAAACTATAGTCACTTTAATAAATTAAATAATTTATAAATATCCTCTCAACACACACAGTAATAATTATTAAAGAATTATTCCTAATATTTTTTTTTAAATATCTGACTTCAAAAATTCTGTAGAATAGTTTACGACAGAAATTCGTTTTGAAAATTATAGTAAAATATGAACTTTTACTAAAATCATGATTCATTTTCATAAAATGAATTTCATTGTGAAAGAAAACAAATTTCTATGCTAATACAAAGGGGAACTTAGCCTACTTAGAGGCTTCCTACTTTCGCTTCAAATTTTGTAATGAATATATTACGAGTTTGAATACGAGGGAAAAAAACGAACAAAGCTAAACAAGAGTCAAGTTTTAAATTTAAAGTTATTCTCATTTTATCTTAGTTAACATTTGTAATATTTGTAAATTCATTATGTAAGAAACGTGTATATACTGTACATGGTGGTCAAATGAAAATGATTTGCTTTTCATAATTGATACATTAGCCTCCAACAAAACTGATTTAGCATTCAACATTTCGAAATATAAAATAACAAATATAATTACATTCCTATCGCTTTCGATAGAAGCATTAAAGAAAATGCATATAAAATTAGCTTTCAACAATAATTTCAAAATATATCTGATCTACGTTTTACGTTTATTAATTGTTTAAAAAAAAATGTATGTACAGAGTGGCCACAAAGTCCAGTACCAGTAACATTACACCATATCTGTATGTTTCCCTTGTTTTACATGCAAACCGACTTTGTGTGTACATTATATATTTATAAGAAAATCTTGTTCTCAAATTGTAATAATAATAATAATAATTTTGTTTATAATTTATTATTATTATTATTACTTTGTAGTTGTTAATACTTCCATTATTATTTTATGTATGCTTAAAGTAAATTTTAAACATACTAATTTAGATTCCTTTATTTTTAAACAAAAGTTTTCTGTAAAATATAAAGAACGATTTCTTTCAAACTGAATACCATTTTTTTCTAATGCATATATTACTTAGAGATGCAATGAGTTACTCATAGACATAAATAAGAAGAGACTGGGTACAAAACTATTTCATCGGCTAATTTAAAAGCTAATCTAGCCACCGAAATAACATTAGCGACATTGCTGATAATTGTAATCGTTTCTGTTGTGGAACTTTCCTAGAAACTTTTATTTTCTTAAAATATTTAAATGAAAAATAAAATCCTTTTTTATTATTTATTTATTTTAATTTAATTTATTTTACATTGTTTGTGTGTGTATGTGTGTGTGTGTGAGCAATTTGAATGCCTTGTGGCCATAGACATACAGGGTGTCTGAAAAGTCTAGACTCGCAGGCTATTAGTTTTGTTATTAATATTACGTACCAAAATCATTGTTACGGAACTAAGAAATATTCCGAAAAGTCTACGTGCAAGAATTGATAAGTGTATGCAAGTAAATGGCATGCAGTTTGAACAGTTGTTAAAATAAAAGTAAAAAGTGAATTCTGCATACGAGTCCAGACTTCTGAGGCACCTTGTATTTAGATAGTTCCGCTTTTGAAACCTAAACTATGGGAGTTCAAACCCTGCGTCTAGACTTTCACAAACTTACAAACCTTTCCGACACATTAATTTCTTCCATGTGTATGAAAATAGAGTAAATGTGTCGATACAGAAAGGTTATCGGGAATTAATTTTTTAAAACTCCTTTACAGTTTTTCAAACTCATCTAAAGTAAGTAAAGTTAAACCGCTAAGACTGAACAATATTCCAGTTTTGGTATGATACAGACTCTAGAATTTTGATGACGGGAAGTTTACAATTTTGTCCTTTCTTTGAAAGCATATCGTTATGTGGAAATTGACTTCATGTATTGAAATATTTAATTTTCTTTTTTTAACATATTGTAAAGCTTGATGGGGTTGTGAGAAAGTTTGGAACGTGCGGCAAAATACTCTCTACCAACATTGGTGGATCTAGCCCCTACGTTTGGGGTGCGCCAAATGTAACGCAACCCAGGCTAACTTTAACTAATCTCGTCAACAACAAATATCATTGGTTTATGAGTAAGTACAGTCGGTGTCACTCCAATACCTTACCACCTTCGATATTGAAGTCAATTAAGACTTATTACGCAAAGCAGCAGCCAAGATTTTTGTAAGGGAGGGTCCGACTCAAGAAGAAATTGAAAATCGACGAGAAATGTTCACGAGAAATGTTCTAAAATGTTGGGACATAAAGATATCCACGCAACCACAAGGAAGTGACCAATATACGGATTTCAGGTAAATCCGTACATTTTTTGGGTAAAATGAAGAAAAAGGGGGTGCGTAAGTAAAAGGATTTTACGTGGCCTTTTTGGGAGGGGGTCTAAATGTGGTGTTAGCCCCACCTTTTTCAGCTTTCGGGGGGCCATGATCCCTTTCGCCCCCACTGGATCCGCGAATGTCCACCAAGAAACTGCTTAAATAAAGCAGTATCCAATCAACTCATATACGTCCATGCATTCGTGCATACGCTTTGCTTTTAGGGGGTAAAAAGGTAGGATTCTGGGTGTTGATTAAGCCGTACATGGTTTATAGATAAGGGGCATATTGCCCTACTTTTGTCATTGTATAGTACTGTGGCCTATAAATATCAGGTGCGACATTAAAATTTTAGGATCTTTTCCGTTTGGGGCTAGCAGCGAATTTTAATGAAAATCGGTATACTAATGTAGTTTTGGTCACTGATTTCAGAAGTAAATTTCATTTTTTGGGAGAAATGAAAAACAAACATGTTAGAGCACTTTCAATAATTAATGTGTTTTTAACGAAAATATCATGACTTAACCAAGGGCGTACAGTTGACCTAACCAGGCATTCAATTGACCTAACTGGGCATTAATTCTTGATTTTTTTCTACTACTTTTACAGATCTGCTGGGATCCTTCAAAAGACGTATTCTTCGTTAGGGATAATTTAAAGTTGCACTTTTTACCGTTTCACCGACGCTTTTGGCAGCGAAAGAACTGGGTATTTTTTATCAAAGGAACACACTTTTCCAGACTTAGAGCACTTTTTCATAAACAGAAGCAGTTTTTTGACTGGCTAAATTTAACACAATCCTCTGAAACTACTTTAAGCTAGTTAAAAGACTTAAAACGCATATTAATTATTTAAAGTGCTTTAACATGTTTGTTTTTCATTTCTCCAAAAAAAAGAGTTATTTTAAATCAGTGACCAAAACTACATTAGTATACCGATTTTCATGAAAATTCGCTGCTAGCCCCCAAACGGAAAAGACCCAAATTTTAACTTATTTAATTTTAAAAAACTACCATACTATTCGAAGTTTTGAATGTGATATTTTTATGCTTTCCGGAAATTTTATATTTGTAGCGGAATTTTCCCCGAAAGAGTGCAGTACACATAAATGTAAAAAGTGTAACTTAAACAACAATTCTTTGACGAAGTACACATAAATGTAAAAAGTGTAACTTAAACAACAATTCTTTGACGACTCGAATTAAGTGTAAAAAATGCAATTTACACTGTTATAACAAAATGCCTACTACGGTACTCCATTATTTTTAACAAAAATTAATATGTCACCTTAAGATTGAGAAACATCTCTGAAATAGTATATTTACTTCGCAAATTTCTAAAACAAAAATTATTTATTTTTTCTTCTCTTTGTTTTAGTAAGTACAATAATGTCAATTTATTTGACACCATTTTTTCTGTCTCCCCGAAGAGAGATTATAAAATTTAATCTCTATTCATACTTTTCACTAATCCTAGCAACAAACTATGAACTCTACTAAGATAAATATCATTTGAAGAATAAAATCAATCCTTTAATTAAAATTTTCAAAATTACAATAAAAAACTAAAATTTACTTCAACTTCTTTTCTAACGTAATACTAGTAATTAAAATTAAAACTTAAATGGGTAACTTAATTATTTATTTCGTTCAAACTATAGTCACTTTAATAAATTAAATAATTCATAAATATCCTCTCAACACTCACAGTAATAATTAAAGAATTTTTCCTAATATTTTTTTTTAAATATTTGCCTTAAAAATTTGGTTAATATTCGTCTTTGAACCCGCTCACACGCCGTTAAAACAGTACAATATATTGAATTGCCATTCAAAACTGACTAAGAAAATATACATCCTATCTTGTGCAGATTTGTATAAAATGTTTTTTTATTAAAATATATTTCATATTTTTCGTGTTTTTTCAATATATATATATATATATATATATATATATATATATATATATATATATACTGGTCAAAAAAAGAAACGCAATTAGCTTGCATATGGTGTAAAATTTAAGTTGTTAGTGGTATTATCACAGTTTCAAGATTATGGTTAAATGTTTGTTCAAATCTTTTAAGCCACTTAGTGCATGTTTTTAAACCTGACTAATCCCGGCTAAGACGCCATTTTGTTACAAACAATAAACAGAGATTAAATTGAATGTATTCTTTATGAAGGCATGCATTTTTTCTTTGACTTCACAGAATACACACTGCCCGTTGAGAAAACCAAACTTTTTCCCGCGATTGAGGCATGCCACGACTCTCAGAGGTCAACAGAGGTCGTGCCTTGGGCATGTTGGATGCAGGCATGTCTGCTGTCCAAATTGCACAACGAATGCATGTGCATCCCAGCACAATCTCTAGGCTTGTTAGACGGTACAATGCCACAGGAAGTGTTCAGGACCTGCCAAGACGTGGGCGACCTCGTGTGACGACCCAACGCCAGGATCGCCACATTGTACTGCAGCACCTGCGTCATCGGCAGCGGAATGCTCGTCAGACAGCCAGAGAGACACCTGGTATCCACAACAACAGAATTAGTGACCAGACCGTCAGAAACCGACTCCGTAATGCAGGACTCCGATCCCGCAGGCTTTACAGAGGTCCTTTTCTCACTGATGCAAGAAGGCAACGACGCCTGCAATGGGCCTATCAGCACCGTGACTGGACACAAAGAATGTGGAACTCCAAGCCTGCATTGTGGCTAGGGGTGGCCATACGCGTTATTGACTGTTTGTTATGTTAAAGAATCATTGGTACTTGTGGGTTATCTGTCGCTACTTTTTAATTTAATTTTCCAACTTTTTCAGAAATACAGATGTGTGTTATCATGTTGCCATTTTTACAAAAATATACTATTTTTTTCTTAAATTATTTTTATTTCTCAAAATAACAAACATTAATCATATTATTCGGGTGGCATGAACGCGGCGATGGCCTCCAGGATGCCGTCGAATGGGTCGACACTAGCGGGTAGCTTGCTCCTCCACATGAACTCGGCCAGGTAGGTCTTAAGATGGTGTCGGGCCGTTCCTCGGTGACGCTTGTTCCTCCACTTTGCTGATCCCCACAAGCGTTCGATATTTTGAGTGTGGACTCCGGTATCTGCATCAACGAAATTGTATCGATGATTAACCTTGAAATGTTGGAAGCCAGCCTCCTGGAGGTCGGTGGTCTTATATTCACGGCAAATTCCTCCGAACATCCATTGTTGTGGTAAAATGCGTCCGGCATTGTTTTTACGCCTCGTGAACAGGCTCTCATCGATCTCAACCACTATTCCTTCTAACCTAACCTAACCTAACCTAACCTAACCTCACACTAACCTAACCTCACACTAACCTAACCTAACCTCACACTAACCTAACTAAAAAATAAATGACCCACAAGTAAAAAGTGGAAACAGATAACCAATAGGTATATTAAAAAGCGGCGACAGATAACCCATTTACTATATACTGAGTCCTCATGTTTATTAATAAATCTCAAAAATTGCGTTTCTTTTTTGACCAGTATATATATATATATATATATATATATATATATCGACTATTTGGTGAATATTTCCTATTTTTTGTGATTCTGGCTATTTCTGCGTAATTCAATTTGTCCTGTTTTATAAGTAAATCATTCTTAGCAAGTGTTCGTCTGTTCAGTTCGGTTTTTTTGTGACGAAGTATGACGTGTCAGTTATGCATATTTGATTTTGAAGACATGATCCGCCATATTGCCATCGATGAAGACAAGAGTTTAGACCTTTTTTTCAATCACGGGATAAGTAAGACATTCGTGACCTGCCCTAAATGCAATAGTGCTTGTATTTTAAGAAAAGACCAGAAGGTCTTTAGGTGTCGTAAAAAAAATCCTAAAATAAACGTGTGTTGTTTCAGTTTAAGGGCACGCGAAATTTAGCGGACTACCCAGGCAAGGTAGGCACATGTTATTACATTATCATTTGTATAATTTAGGTGTAGGGGGTACGGGGGCTCTGCCCCCGTAAAGATCACGCAACACAAATTGATCGGTCCTAATGTTTTGCGGACAGTTCAGTACGTGACACCGGTTAGGTCAACTGTACGCCCTTATGATTGGTTAGGTTAAGTCATGATATTTTCGTTAGTTTAAACGAAAATGACGAGTGCAAACTTTTCTCGTTAATGTTGAGGTGTTTTGTACGAAACTGCCATCCGTTTCCTGTGCAAATGCATAGTTTTCAAGATGACGATATCTCGAAAACTATGCATTTGCACAGGAAACGGATGACAGATTCGTGCAAAACACAAAATTGACCAGAAAAGTTTGTTCTCATCATAAAAACAGACTGGGTGTAAAAACGAATAGTTTACGACAGAATAGTTTACGACAGAAATTCGTTTTGAAATTAGAGTAAAATATGAACTTTTACTAAAATCGTGATTCATTTTCATATGAAGTTCAATGTGAAAGAAAACAAATTTCTATGCTAATACAAGGGGGAACTTAGCCTACTTAGAGGCTTCCTACTTTCGCTTCAAATATCGCAATGAATATATTACGAGTTTGAATACGAGGGGAAAAACCGAACAAAGCTAAACAAGAGTCAAGTTTTAAATTGAAAGTTATTCTCATTTTATCTAAGTTAACATTCGTAATATTCGTAAATTCATTATGTAAGAACGGTGTATATACTGTACATGGTGGTCAAATGAAAATGATTTGCTTTTCATAATTGATCCATTAACCTCCAACAAAACTGATTTAGTATTCAACATTTCGAAATATAAAATAACAAATATAATTACATTCCTATCGTTTTCGATAGGAGTATTAAAGAAAATGCGTATAAAATTAGCTTTCAACAATAATTTCAAAATATCTGATCTATGTTTTATGTTTATTAATTGTTTAAAAAAAAATGTATGTACAGAGTGGGCACAAAGTCCATTACCAGTAACATTACACCATATCTGTATGTTGCTTTTGATTTACATGCAAACCGACTTTGTGTGCATTTATTCTAACAAGTGCATCTAAGAGATTAACTTGTATTCTGTTTCTCGGACGTGTTTTGATCGCCGTTACAAGGGAAAATACTCTTTCAACAGTCGCATTACTTGCTGGTGTAACTAGACAATTTAGGGCATATTCTGCTAAATGCTTAAAATTTTGGTGTTTACTAACACCCAGCCAAAATTGTGATGTATCTTTTGGAATTACATTGTTTTCAAAAATATTATCTGCTCTCCAGTCAGTTAAATTAATTTTCCGGTACTGTTGTTCAATTTCAGCAAAGTTATCTTTAGCTAAATGCAACATAGGTAGATCTGTCTTATACAAGGACAAAAAAGGACAAATGTGTTAAAAAGCCAAATACAGATTTTCAGGCCAGTGACGTTTGAATGAGGCAAAATTTTACAAATTTGGCCTTAAAAAAGTCCAAAATGGCAATCCTGCTTGAAGACTACAATTAGACGTAAAACATGCAATTTACGCTATTATGGTACTTCATTATCTTTTATAATAATTAATATGTCACATTAAAATTGAGAAACATCTTCTCTGAAATACTTACTTTGCAAATTTCTAAAACAAAAATATTCACTGTTTGTAACTTCTAACTGTGAACTCTACTAAGTTAAATATCATTTGAGAAATAAAATCAATCCTTTAATTAAAATTATTCAAAAATTATGAGAAAAACTAAAATTTACTTCAAATTTTATCCTACTGTTAAAAGAGTAATTAAGATTTTAATTATAAATGAGTAACTTAATTATTTATTTCGTTCAAACTAAGTAACTTAAATAAATTAATAATTCATAAATAACCTCTCAACACACCAGTAATAATTAAAGAATTTTTCCTAATATTTTTTTTTTTAAATATCTGACTTCAAAAATTCTGTAGAATAGTTTACGACAGAAATTCGTTTTGAAAATTATAGTAAAATATGAACTTTTACTAAAATCATGATTCATTTTCATAATATGCATTTCAATGTGAAAGAAAACAAATTTCTATGCCAATACAAGGGGGAACTTAGCTTACTTAGAGGCTTCCTACTTTCTCTTCAAATATCGCAATGAATATTACGAGTTTGAATACGAGGGGAAAAACCGAACAAAGCTACAAGAGTCAAGTTTTAAATTGAAAGTTATTCTCATTTTATCTAAGTTAACATTCGTAATATTCGTAAATTCATTATGTAAGAACGGTGTATATACTGTACATGGTGGTCAAATGAAAATGATTTGCTTTTCATAATTGATCCATTAACCTCCAACAAACTGATTTAGTATTCAACATTTCGAAATATAAAATAACAAATATAATTACATTCCTATCGTTTTCGATAGGATTAAAGAAAATGCGTATAAAATTAGCTTTCAACAATAATTTCAAATATATCTGATCTACGTTTTATGTTTATTAATTGTTTAAAAAAAAATGTATGTACAGAGTGGGCACAAGTCCATTACCAGTAACATTACACCATATCTGTATGTTGCTTTTGATTTACATGCAAACCGACTTTGTGTGCATTTATTCTAACAAGTGCATTCTAAGAGATTAACTTGTATTCTGTTTCTCGGACGTGTTTTGGATCGCCGTTACAAGGGAAAATACTCTTTCACAGTCGCATTACTTGCTGGTGTACTAGACAATTTAGGGCATATTCTGCTAAATGCTTAAAATTTTGGTGTTTACTAACACCCAGCCAAAATTGTGATGTATCTTTTGGAATTACATTGTTTTCAAAATATTATCTGCTCTCCAGTCAGTTAAATTAATTTTCCGGTACTGTTGTTCAATTTCAGCAAGTTATCTTTAGCTAAATGCAACATAGGTAGATCTGTCTTAACAAGGACAAGAAAGGACAAATGTGTTTAAAAAAGCCAATACAGATTTTCAGGCCAGTGACGTTTGAATGAGGCAAAATTTTACAAATTTGGCCTTAAAAAAGCCAAAATGGCAATCCTGCTTGAAGACTACAATTAGACGTAAAACATGCATTTACGCTATTATGGTACTTCATTATCTTTTATAATAATTAATATGTCACATTAAAATTGAGAAACATCTTCTCTGAAATACTTACTTTTGCAAATTTCTAAAACAAAAATATTCACTGTTTGTAACTTCTAACTGTGAACTCTACTACAGTTAAATATCATTTGAGAAATAAAATCAATCCTTTAATTTAAAATTATTCAAAAATTATGAGAAAAACTAAAATTTACTTCAATTCTATCCTACTGTTAAAAGAGTAATTTAGATTTTAATTATAATGAGTAACTTAATTTATTTCGTTCAAACCTAGTAACTTAAATAAATTAAATAATTCATAAATAACCTCTCACACACACAGTAATAATAAAGAATTTTTCCTAATATTTTTTTTTTTTAAATATCTGACTTCAAAAATTCTGTAGAATAGTTTACGACAGAAATTCGTTTTGAAATTATAGTAAAATAACTTTTACTAAATCATGATTCATTTTCATACTATGCATTTCAATGTGAAAGAAAACAATTCTATTGCCAATACAAGGGGAACTTGCTTACTTAGAGGCTTCCTACTTTCTCTTCAAATATCGCAATGAATATATTACGAGTTTGAATACGAGGGGAAAAACCGAACAAAGCTAAAACAAGAGTCAAGTTTTAAATTGAAAAGTTATTCTCTTTTATCTAAGTTAACATTCGTAATATTCGTAATTCATTATGTAAGAACGGTGTATATACTGTACATGGTGGTCAAATGAAAATGATTGTGCTTTTCATAATTGATCCATTAACCTCCAACAAAACTGATTTAGTATTCAACTTTCGAAATATAAAATAACAAATATAATTACATTCCTATCGCTTTCGATAGAAGCATTAAAGAAAATGCATATAAAATTACCTTTCAACAATAATTTCAAAATATATCTGATCTCGTTTTATGTTTATTAATTGTTTAAAAAAAAATGTATGTACAGAGTGGCCACAAAGTCCATTTCCAGTAACATTACACCATATCTCTATGTTACCCTTGTTTTTACATGCAAACCGACTTTGTGTCCACCTTATATAGAGGGTGTACATAGTCAGGCTCTATTTTTGTGAAGCACTTGGAAATTATATGGATTCAATCATAAAAATGATAAGTGGTAACATTATTAAATAATTAAGAGTAGGATTCGACGTGACGCCCATCAGTATCCCTGCACAGCTCAAATCGTTCCGCAGCATTTCTAAACACATTCTGGAGCATTTGCGGGGTTATGTTATCTGCAGCAAGTTCGTATACGTGTACGTAAGTTTTTCAAGACTCGGAATCTTCGTCTGATAGACGTGCGATTTGATAAAGCCGCATGCAAAGAAATCTAAAGGGGTTCAATCTGTGATCTCGCTGGCGCAAGGTCTGTTGCTTCCGCGTCCGATCCAGCGATTTGGAAAACGTCCATTTAGATAATCCTGAACAATTTTGGCATAGTGACAAGGAGCACCATCATGTTGATAGACGACGTACTAACAATCCAATCCCCTATAATCCAATTTTGGTATGATCTAGAGTAGTGATTCCAACGTGGGGCGCACGCCCCAGGGGGCGAATTTGAATATTTTGGGGGGGCAATTTGAAATGCTCAATAAATGAATTTATACATAATAATAAAATTATAAAATAATGAAATTTATGCATAATAATAAAATGAAATTTATACATAATAATTCAACTCGTTTGGCGAGAGAGCTACTGTTACCATTCCCATCTTCATATTTGGTGGAATGTGGTTTTAGTGCTGTAAGTGACTTACTACAGAAAAAAAGAAACCGACTGGATATCACAAAACGAGGAGACTTAAGACTGAAGCTAACTAAGTCAGTGCCTGAAATCAAAACCATTTGTAGTAAACATCAAGCTCAAGGATCTCACTAACTTGAGATTATCAAACTTTGAATTTGCTGTATTTTTACCTAATATTGAGAATTTAAAGTGGTATTATTGATTAAATTACTTTTCTGTGAATTTAAAATTGCAACTTTTCAACTGAGAAGTTTTATTTCAAGGAAATAATATAGTTAGCTTCAATCTCAAGTTTCTGGACTCATATTTAATGTAACTCATATGAATGTACTCATATTATTGAAATTTAAAATTATAACTTTCCAACTGAGAAATTTTATTTCAAGGTAATAATTTAGTTAGCTTCAACCTCAAGTTTATTTACTCATACTGAATGTACGGTAATTCGTATTAAATGTACTCATATTATTGTAAATGTTAAATAATACCTTTTCAACACCAAATTTGTTTTTATATTAATGGGGGGCATCAAATTTTTTGAGGTGTCGAGGTAGGGCATGGCGCAAAAAAGGTTGGGAACCACTGATCTAGAGTTTTGATGACGGGAAGTTTACAATTTTGTCCTTTCTTTGAAAGTTTATCGTTATGTGGAAATTGACTTTACTGTATTGAAATATTTAATTTTCTTTTTTTAACATATCGTAAAGCTTTATGGGGTTGTGAGAAAGTTTGGACGTGCGGCAAAATACTCTCTACCAACATTGGCGGATCTAGCCCTACGTTTGGGGTGCGCCAAATGTAACGCAACCCAGGCTAACTTTACCTAATCTCGCCAACAACAAATATCATTGGTTTATGAGGAGTAAGGACAGTCGGTGGCACTCCAATACCTTACCACCTTCGATATTGATGTCAATTAACACTTATTACGCAAAGCAGCAGCCAAGATTTTTGTAAGGGAGGGTCCGACTCAAGAAGAAGTTGAAAATCGACGAGAAATGTTCACGAGAAATGTTCTAAAATGTAGGGACATAAAGATATCCACGCAACCACAAGGAAGTGACCAATGTACGGATTTCAGGTAAATCCGTACATTTTGTGGGTAAAATGAAGAAAAAGGGGGTGCGTAAGTAAAAGGATTTTACGTGGCTTTATGGGAGGGGGTCTAAATGTGGTGTTAGCCCCACCTTTTTCAGCTTTCGGGGGGGGCCATGATCCCTTTCGCCCCCACTGGATCCGCGAATGACCACCAAGAAACTGCTTAAATAAAGCAGTATCGAATCAACTCATATATGTCCATACATTCGTGCATACGCTTTGCTTTTAGGGGGTAAAAAGGTAGGATTCTGGGTGTTGATTAAGTCGTGCATGGTATATAGATAAGGGGCATATTGCCCTACCTTTGTCATTGTGTAGTACTGTGGCCTATAAATATCAGGTACGACATTAAAATTTTAGGTTCTTTTCCGTTTGGGGTCTAGCAGCGAATTTTAATGAAAATCGGTATACTAATGTAGTTTTGGTCACTGATTTCAGAAATAAATTTCATTTTTTGGGAGAAATGAAAAACAAACATGTTAGAGCACTTTCAATAATTAATGTGTTTTTAACGAAAATATCATGACATAACCAACCAATTGTCAAGGGCGTACAGTTGACCTAACCAGGCATTCAATTGACCTAACCTGGCATTCAATTGACCTAACTGGGTATTAATTCTTGATTTTTTTCTGCTACTTTTACAGATCTGCCGGGATCCTTCAAAAAACGCATTCTTCGTTAGGGATAATTTAAAGTTGCACTTTTTACCGTTTCACCGACGCTTTTGGCAGCGAAAGAAGTGGGTATTTTTTTTTATCAAAGGAACACACTTTCCCAGACTTAGAGCACTTTTTCTTAAACAGTAGCAGTTTTGTGACTCTAGCTAAATGTAACACAATCCTCTGAAACTAGTTTAAGGTAGTTAAAACACATATTAATTATTTAAAGTGCTCTAACATGTTTCGTTTTCATTTCTCCAAAAAAAGAAAGTTATGTTTGAAATCAGTGACCAAAACTACATTAGTATACCGATTTTCATTAAAATTCGCTGCTAGCCCCAAAACGGAAAAGACCCAAATTTTAATTTGTATTTAATTTTAAAAATTTGCCATACTATTAGTTTTTGAATGTGAAATTTTTATGCTTTCCAGAAATTTTATATTTTTCGAGGAATTTTCTCCGAAAGAGTACAGTACACCTAATGTTAAAAGTGAAACTTAAACAACAATTTTCCTTGACGACAGGGTTGCCAGATGATTTTGGATGTTTAAAGCCAAATTGGAGAAAAAAACAGGCCAAAAAAGAGCTAAACCGCCGATTTATATATAAAAGCACAGTTTTATAATAAACTAATATATATATATATATATATATATATATATATATATATATATATATATTTAAATGATTTATTATGCATTGAAATGATATAATAAAGTAACTAACCTGGAGGTAAAACGATTTACACCATAACTATTCCAAGAAAATAGTTATGTCGTCTTCTTCATCCTGTCTTTCCACTTCCGTATTTTGCTGGGAATTGGCTGCTATAGCAGTTGTACTGCTATTGGCATAAAGCAAGTCTGTTTTAAATTTCTTTAACATGCTGTCAGAGGCGGTGAATTCCTTGCAACAAATCGAATTTTCGTTTAAATGCGCTCTTATTCTAACAAGTGCATCTAAGAGATTAACTTGTATTCTGTTTCTCGGACGTGTTTTGATCGCCGTTACAAGGGAAAATACTCTTTCAACAGTCGCATTACTTGCTGGTGTAACTAGACAATTTAGGGCATATTCTGCTAAATGCTTAAAATTTTGGTGTTTACTAACACCCAGCCAAAATTGTGATGTATCTTTTGGAATTACATTGTTTTCAAAAATATTATCTGCTCTCCAGTCAGTTAAATTAATTTTCCGGTACTGTTGTTCAATTTCAGCAAAGTTATCTTTAGCTAAATGCAACATAGGTAGATCTGTCTTATACAAGGACAAGAAAAGGACAAATGTGTTAAAAAAGCCAAATACAGATTTTCAGGCCAGTGACGTTTGAATGAGGCAAAATTTTACAAATTTGGCCTTAAAAAAGCCAAAATGGCAATCCTGCTTGAAGACTACAATTAGACGTAAAACATGCAATTTACGCTATTATGGTACTTCATTATCTTTTATAATAATTAATATGTCACATTAAAATTGAGAAACATCTTCTCTGAAATACTTACTTTGCAAATTTCTAAAACAAAAATATTCACTGTTTGTAACTTCTAACTGTGAACTCTACTAAGTTAAATATCATTTGAGAAATAAAATCAATCCTTTAATTAAAATTATTCAAAAATTATGAGAAAAACTAAAATTTACTTCAAATTCTATCCTACTGTTAAAAGAGTAATTAAGATTTTAATTATAAATGAGTAACTTAATTATTTATTTCGTTCAAACTAAGTACCTTAAATTAATTAAATAATTCATAAATAACCTCTCAACACACACAGTAATAATTAAAGAATTTTTCCTAATATTTTTTTTTTTAAATATCTGACTTCAAAAATTCTGTAGAATAGTTTACGACAGAAATTCGTTTTGAAAATTATAGTAAAATATGAACTTTTACTAAAATCATGATTCATTTTCATAATATGCATTTCAATGTGAAAGAAAACAAATTTCTATGCCAATACAAGGGGGAACTTAGCTTACTTAGAGGCTTCCTACTTTCTCTTCAAATATCGCAATGAATATATTACGAGTTTGAATACGAGGGGAAAAACCGAACAAAGCTAAACAAGAGTCAAGTTTTAAATTGAAAGTTATTCTCATTTTATCTAAGTTAACATTCGTAATATTCGTAAATTCATTATGTAAGAACGGTGTATATACTGTACATGGTGGTCAAATGAAAATGATTTGCTTTTCATAATTGATCCATTAACCTCCAACAAAACTGATTTAGTATTCAACATTTCGAAATATAAAATAACAAATATAATTACATTCCTATCGCTTTCGATAGAAGCATTAAAGAAAATGCATATAAAATTACCTTTCAACAATAATTTCAAAATATATCTGATCCTCGTTTTATGTTTATTAATTGTTTAAAAAAAAATGTATGTACAGAGTGGCCACAAAGTCCATTTCCAGTAACATTACACCATATCTCTATGTTACCCTTGTTTTACATGCAAACCGACTTTGTGTCCACCTTATATAGAGGGTGTACATAAAGTCAGGCTCTATTTTTGTGAAGCACTTGGAAATTATATGGAATTCAATCATAAAATGATAAAGTGGTAACATTTATTAAATAATTAAGAGTAGGATTCGACGTGACGCCCATCAGTATCCCTGCACAGCTCAAATCGTTCCGCAGCATTTCTAAACACATTCTGGAGCATTTGCGGGGTTATGTTATCTGCAGCAGTTCGTATACGTGTACGTAAGTTTTCAAGACTCGGAATCTTCGTCTGATAGACGTGCGATTTGATAAAGCCGCATGCAAAGAAATCTAAAGGGGTTAAATCTGGTGATCTCGCTGGCCAAGGTCTGTTGCTTCCGCGTCCGATCCAGCGATTTGGAAAACGTCCATTTAGATAATCCTGAACAATTTTGGCATAGTGACAAGGAGCACCATCATGTTGATAGACGACGGTACTAACAATCCAATCCCCTATAATCCAATTTTGGTATGATCTAGAGTAGTGATTCCCAACGTGGGGCGCACGCCCCACAGGGGGGCAATTTGAATATTTTGGGGGGCAATTTGAAAATGCTACAATAAAATGAAATTTATACATAATAATAAAATTATAAAATAATGAAATTTATGCATAATAATAAAATGAAATTTATACATAATAATTCAACTCGTTTGGCGAGAGAGCTACTGTTACCATTCCCATCTTCATATTTGGTGGAATGTGGTTTTAGTGCTGTAAGTGACTTACTACAGAAAAAAAGAAACCGACTGGATATCACAAAACGAGGAGACTTAAGACTGAAGCTAACTAAGTCAGTGCCTGAAATCAAAACCATTTGTAGTAAACATCAAGCTCAAGGATCTCACTAACTTGAGATTATCAAACTTTGAATTTGCTGTATTTTTACCTAATATTGAGAATTTAAAGTGGTATTATTGATTAAATTACTTTTCTGTGAATTTAAAATTGCAACTTTTCAACTGAGAAGTTTTATTTCAAGGAAATAATATAGTTAGCTTCAATCTCAAGTTTCTGGACTCATATTTAATGTAACTCATATGAATGTACTCATATTATTGAAATTTAAAATTATAACTTTCCAACTGAGAAATTTTATTTCAAGGTAATAATTTAGTTAGCTTCAACCTCAAGTTTATTTACTCATACTGAATGTACGGTAATTCGTATTAAATGTACTCATATTATTGTAAATGTTAAATAATACCTTTTCAACACCAAATTTGTTTTTATATTAATGGGGGGCATCAAATTTTTTGAGGTGTCGAGGTAGGGCATGGCGCAAAAAAGGTTGGGAACCACTGATCTAGAGTTTTGATGACGGGAAGTTTACAATTTTGTCCTTTCTTTGAAAGTTTATCGTTATGTGGAAATTGACTTTACTGTATTGAAATATTTAATTTTCTTTTTTTAACATATCGTAAAGCTTTATGGGGTTGTGAGAAAGTTTGGACGTGCGGCAAAATACTCTCTACCAACATTGGCGGATCTAGCCCTACGTTTGGGGTGCGCCAAATGTAACGCAACCCAGGCTAACTTTACCTAATCTCGCCAACAACAAATATCATTGGTTTATGAGGAGTAAGGACAGTCGGTGGCACTCCAATACCTTACCACCTTCGATATTGATGTCAATTAACACTTATTACGCAAAGCAGCAGCCAAGATTTTTGTAAGGGAGGGTCCGACTCAAGAAGAAGTTGAAAATCGACGAGAAATGTTCACGAGAAATGTTCTAAAATGTAGGGACATAAAGATATCCACGCAACCACAAGGAAGTGACCAATGTACGGATTTCAGGTAAATCCGTACATTTTGTGGGTAAAATGAAGAAAAAGGGGGTGCGTAAGTAAAAGGATTTTACGTGGCTTTATGGGAGGGGGTCTAAATGTGGTGTTAGCCCCACCTTTTTCAGCTTTCGGGGGGGGCCATGATCCCTTTCGCCCCCACTGGATCCGCGAATGACCACCAAGAAACTGCTTAAATAAAGCAGTATCGAATCAACTCATATATGTCCATACATTCGTGCATACGCTTTGCTTTTAGGGGGTAAAAAGGTAGGATTCTGGGTGTTGATTAAGTCGTGCATGGTATATAGATAAGGGGCATATTGCCCTACCTTTGTCATTGTGTAGTACTGTGGCCTATAAATATCAGGTACGACATTAAAATTTTAGGTTCTTTTCCGTTTGGGGTCTAGCAGCGAATTTTAATGAAAATCGGTATACTAATGTAGTTTTGGTCACTGATTTCAGAAATAAATTTCATTTTTTGGGAGAAATGAAAAACAAACATGTTAGAGCACTTTCAATAATTAATGTGTTTTTAACGAAAATATCATGACATAACCAACCAATTGTCAAGGGCGTACAGTTGACCTAACCAGGCATTCAATTGACCTAACTGGCATTCAATGATTGACCTAACTGGGTATTGGCATAGTTCTTGTTATTCTTGATTTTTTTCTGCTACTTTTACAGATCTGCCGGGATCCTTCAAAAAACGCATTCTTCGTTAGGGATAATTTAAAGTTGCACTTTTTACCGTTTCACCGACGCTTTTGGCAGCGAAAGAAGTGGGTATTTTTTTTATCAAAGGAACACACTTTCCCAGACTTAGAGCACTTTTTCTAAACAGTAGCAGTTTTGTGACTCTAGCTAAATTAACACAATCCTCTGAAACTAGTTTAAGGTAGTTAAAACACATATTAATTATTTAAAGTGCTCTAACATGTTTGTTTTCATTTCTCCAAAAAAAAAAGTTATGTTTGAAATCAGTGACCAAAACTACATTAGTATACCGATTTTCATTAAAATTCGCTGCTAGCCCAAACGGAAAAGACCCAAATTTTAATTGTATTTAATTTTAAAAATACCATACTATTAGTTTTTGAATGTGAAATTTTTATGCTTTCCGAAATTATATTTGTCGAGGAATTTTCTCCGAAAGAGTACAGTACACCTGATGTTAAAAGTGGAACTTAAACAACAATTTTGCTTGACGACTACAATTAGACGTAAAACATGCAATTTACGCTGTTTGGGTACTTCTTTATCTTTTATAATAATTAATATGTCACATTAAAATTGAGAAACATCTTCTCTGAAATACTTACTTTGCAAATTTCTAAAACAAAGATTATTCACTATATGTAATTTCTAACTGTGAACTCTACTAAGTTAAATATCATTTGAGAAATAAAATCAATCCTTTAATTAAAATTATTCAAAATTACGATAAAAAACTAAAATTTACTGCAGATTCTTTTCTACTGTTAAAAGAATAATTAAAATTTTAATTTTAAATGAGTAACTTAATTATTTATTTCGTTCAAACTATGGTAACTTAAATAAATTAAATAATTCATAAATAACCTCTCAACACACAATAATAATTAAAGAATTTTTCCTAATATTTTTTTTGAATATCTGACTTCAAAAATTCTGTAGAATAGTTTACGACAGAAATTCGTTTTGAAAATTATAGTAAAATATGAACTTTTACTAAAATCATGATTCATTTTCGTAATATGCATTTCAATGTGAAAGAAAACAAATTTCTATGCCAATACAAGGGGAACTTAGCTTACTTAGAAGCTTCCTACTTTCTCTTCAAATATCGCAACGAATATATTACGAGTTTGAATACGAGGGGAAAAACCAAACAAAGCTAAACAAGTCAAGTTTTAAATTTAAAGTTATTCTCATTATATCTTAGTTAACATTCGTAATATTCGTAAATTCATTATGTAAAAAAGGTGTATACGTATACTGTACATGGTGGTCAAATGAAAATGATTTGCTTTTCATAATTGATCCATTAACCTCCAACAAAACTGATTTAGTATTCAACATTTCGAAATATAAAATAACAAATATAATTACATTCCTATCGCTTTCGATAGAAGCATTAAAGAAAATGCATATAAAATTAGCTTTCAACAATAATTTCAAAATATATCTGATCTACGTTTTATGTTTATTAATTGTTTAAAAAAAAATATATTTACAGAGTGGCCACAAAGTCCATTTCCAGTAACATTACACCATATCTCTATGTTGCCCTTGTTTTACATGCAAACCGACTTTGTGCACACCTTATATATTTATAAGAAAATCTTGTTCTCAAATTGTAATAATAATAATAATTATTTTTATAATTATTATATTAATATTATTACTTTGTAGTTGTTAATACTTTCATTATTATTTTCTGTATGCTTAAAATAAATTTTGAACATAATAATTTAGATTCCTTTATTTTTAAACAAATGTTTTCTGTAAAATATACAGAACGATTTCTTTCAAACTGACTACCATTTTTTTCTAATGCGTATATTACTGAGAGATGCTATGAGTTACTCATAGACATAAATAAGAACAGACTGGATACAAAACTATTTCATCGGCTAATTTAAAGCTAAACTAGCCAGCGAAATAACATTAGCGACATTGCTGATAATTGTAATCGTTTCTGTTGTCGAACTTTCGTAGAAACTTTTATTTTCTTAAAATATTTAAATGAAAAATAAAATCCTTTGTCATTATTTATTTATTTTATTTTATTTTACATTATTTGTGTGTGTGTTGTGTGTGTGTGTGTGTGTGTGTGTGTGTGTGTGTTTAGCAATTTAAATGCCTTGTGGCCACAGACATAGAAGGTGTCTGAAAAGTCTAGACTCGCAGGCTATTAGTTGTGTTATTATATTATGTGCCAAAATCAGTGTTACGGAACTAAGAAACATTCAGAGAAGTCTATGTGCAAGAATGATAAGTGTATGCAAGTAAATGGCATGCAATTTGAACAGTTGTTAAAATAAAAGTAAAAAGTGAATTCTGCGTACGAGTACAGACTTCTGAGGCACCTTGTATTTGCATAGTTCAGCTAGTGAAACCTAAACTATGGGAGTTCAAACCCTGCGTCGAGACTTTCACAAACTTACAAACCTTTCCGACACATTAATTTCTTCCATGTGTTGAAAATAGAGTAAATGTGTCGATACAGAAAGGTTATTGGGAATTAATTTTTTAAACTCCTTTACAGTTTTTCAAACTCATCTAAAGTAAGTAAAGTTAAAACGATAAGACTGAACAATATTCCAATTTTGGTATGATCTAGAGTTTTGATGACGGGAAGTTTACAATTTTGTCCTTTCTTTGAAAGCTTATCGTTATGTGGAAATTGACTTCACTGTATTGAAATATTTAATTTTCTTTTTTTAACATATCGTAATGCTTTATGGGGTTGTGAGAAAGTTTGGACGTGCGGCAAAATACTCTCTACCAACATTGGCGGATCTAGCCCCTACGTTTGGGGTGCGCCAAATGTAACGCAACCCAGGCTAACTTTACCTAATCTCGCCAACAACAAATATCATTGGTTTATGAGGAGTAAGGACAGTCGGTGGCACTCCAATACCTTACCACCTTCGATACTGATGTCAATTAACACTTATTACGCAAAGCAGCAGCCAAGATTTTTGTAAGGGAGGGTCCGACTCAAGAAGAAGTTGAAAATCGACGAGAAATGTTCACGAGAAATGTTCTAAAATGTAGGGACATAAAGATATCCACGCAACCACAAGGAAGTGACCAATGTACGGATTTCAGTAAATCCGTACATTTTGTGGGTAACATGAAGAAAAAGGGGGTGCGTAAGTAAAAGGATTTACGTGGCCTTTTTGGGAGGGGGTCTAAATGTGGTGTTAGCCGAACCTTTTTCAGCTTTCGGGAGGCCATGATCCCTTTCGCCCCGACTGGGTCCGCGAATGTCCACCAAGAACTGCTTAAATAATGCAGTATCCAATCAACTCATATACGTCCATGCATTCGTGCATACGCTTTGCTTTTAGGGGGTAAAAAGGTAGGATTCTGGGTGTTGATTAAGTCGTGCTTTGTATATAGATAAGGGGCATATTGCCCTATCTTTGTTATTGTGTAGTACTGTGGCCTATAAATATCAGGTACGACATTAAAATTTTAGGATTTTTTCCGTTTGGGGGCTAGCAGCGAATTTTAATGAAAGTCGGTATACTAATGTAGTTTTGGTCACTGATTTCAAAAATAAATTTCATTTTTTGGGAGAAATGAAACACAAACATGTTAGAGCACTTTAAATACTTACTGTGTGTTTAACGAAAATATCATGACTTAACCAACCAATTGTGAAGGGCGTACAGTTGACCTAACCAGGCATTCAATTGACCTAACTGGGCATTAAGCCTTTAAGCCCTGAATTTTCTGTAGGGTTAAGTTATGAATGCGTGTATTTGAAACGTTAGCAATTGGCATCTTCAGTTCTTAAAGGGTTAATTCTTGATTTTTTTCTGCTACTTTTACAGATCGGCCGGGATCCTTCAAAAAACGTATTCTTCGTTAGGGATAATTTAAAGTTGCACTTTTTACCGTTTCACCGACGCTTTTGTCAGCGAAAGAACTGGGTATTTTTCTTATCAAAGCAACACACTTTCCCAGACTTAGAGCACTTTTTCATAAACAGTAGCAGTTTTGTGACTCTAACTAAATTTAACACAATCCTCTGAAACTAGTTTAAGCTAGTTAAAACACATATTAATTATTTAAAGTGCTC
Source organism: Bathynomus jamesi (assembly GCA_023014485.1). Classification (NCBI taxonomy): domain Eukaryota; kingdom Metazoa; phylum Arthropoda; class Malacostraca; order Isopoda; family Cirolanidae; genus Bathynomus; species Bathynomus jamesi. Next base: position 180,204 of record JAJOZX010007583.1, read on the forward strand.
TAACATGTTTGGTTTTCATTTCTCCAAAAAAAGAAAGTTATGTTTGAAATCAGTGACCAAAACTACGTTAGTATACCGATTTTCATTAAAATTCGCTGCTAGCCCACAAACGGAAAAGACCCAAATTTTAACTTGTATTTAATTTAAAAAACTACCATACTATTAGTTTTTGAATGTGAAATTTTTATGCTTTCCGGAAATGTATATTTGTCGCGGAATTTTCTCCGAAAGAGTACAGTACACCTGATGTTAAAAGTGGAACTTAAACAACAATTTTGCTTGACGACTACAATTAGACGTAAAACATGCAATTTACGCTGTTTGGGTACTTCTTATCTTTTATAATAATTAATATGTCACATTAAAATTGAGAAACATCTTCTCTGAAATACTTACTTTGCAAATTTCTAAAACAAAGATTATTCACTATATGTAATTTCTAACTGTGAACTCTACTAAGTTAAATATCATTTGAGAAATAAAATCAATCCTTTAATTAAAATTATTCAAAATTACGATAAAAAACTAAAATTTACTGCAGATTCTTTTCTACTGTTAAAAGAATAATTAAAATTTTAATTTTAAATGAGTAACTTAATTATTTATTTCGTTCAAACTATGGTAACTTAAATAAATTAAATAATTCATAAATAACCTCTCAACACACAATAATAATTAAAGAATTTTTCCTAATATTTTTTTTGAATATCTGACTTCAAAAATTCTGTAGAATAGTTTACGACAGAAATTCGTTTTGAAAATTATAGTAAAATATGAACTTTTACTAAAATCATGATTCATTTTCGTAATATGCATTTCAATGTGAAAGAAAACAAATTTCTATGCCAATACAAGGGGAAACTTAGCTTACTTAGAAGCTTCCTACTTTCTCTTCAAATATCGCAACGAATATATTACGAGTTTGAATACGAGGGGAAAAACCAAACAAAGCTAAACAAGAGTCAAGTTTTAAATTTAAAGTTATTCTCATTATATCTTAGTTAACATTCGTAATATTCGTAAATTCATTATGTAAAAAAGGTGTATACGTATACTGTACATGGTGGTCAAATGAAAATGATTTGCTTTTCATAATTGATCCATTAACCTCCAACAAAACTGATTTAGTATTCAACATTTCGAAATATAAATAACAAATATAATTACATTCCTATCGCTTTCGATAGAAGCATTAAAGAAAATGCATATAAAATTAGCTTTCAACAATAATTTCAAAATATATCTGATCTACGTTTTATGTTTATTAATTGTTTAAAAAAAAATATATTTACAGAGTGGCCACAAAGTCCATTTCCAGTAACATTACACCATATCTCTATGTTGCCCTTGTTTTACATGCAAACCGACTTTGTGCACACCTTATATATTTATAAGAAAATCTTGTTCTCAAATTGTAATAATAATAATAATTATTTTTATAATTATTATTATTAATATTATTACTTTGTAGTTGTTAATACTTTCATTATTATTTTCTGTATGCTTAAAATAAATTTTGAACATAATAATTTAGATTCCTTTATTTTTAAACAAATGTTTTCTGTAAAATATACAGAACGATTTCTTTCAAACTGACTACCATTTTTTTCTAATGCGTATATTACTGAGAGATGCTATGAGTTACTCATAGACATAAATAAGAACAGACTGGATACAAAACTATTTCATCGGCTAATTTAAAAGCTAAACTAGCCAGCGAAATAACATTAGCGACATTGCTGATAATTGTAATCGTTTCTGTTGTCGAACTTTCGTAGAAACTTTTATTTTCTTAAAATATTTAAATGAAAAATAAAATCCTTTGTCATTATTTATTTATTTTATTTTATTTTACATTATTTGTGTGTGTGTTGTGTGTGTGTGTGTGTGTGTGTGTGTGTGTTTTAGCAATTTAAATGCCTTGTGGCCACAGACATAGAAGGTGTCTGAAAAGTCTAGACTCGCAGGCTATTAGTTGTGTTATTAATATTATGTGCCAAATCAGTGTTACGGAACTAAGAAACATTCAGAGAAGTCTATGTGCAAGAATTGATAAGTGTATGCAAGTAAATGGCATGCAATTTGAACAGTTGTTAAAATAAAAGTAAAAAGTGAATTCTGCGTACGAGTACAGACTTCTGAGGCACCTTGTATTTGCATAGTTCAGCTAGTGAAACCTAAACTATGGGAGTTCAAACCCTGCGTCGAGACTTTCACAAACTTACAAACCTTTCCGACACATAATTTCTTCCATGTGTATGAAAATAGAGTAAATGTGTCGATACAGAAAGGTTATTGGGAATTAATTTTTTAAAACTCCTTTACAGTTTTCAAACTCATCTAAAGTAAGTAAAGTTAAAACGATAAGACTGAACAATATTCCAATTTTGGTATGATCTAGAGTTTTGATGACGGGAAGTTTACAATTTTGTCCTTTCTTTGAAAGCTTATCGTTATGTGGAAATTGACTTCACTGTATTGAAATATTTAATTTTCTTTTTTTAACATATCGTAATGCTTTATGGGGTTGTGAGAAAGTTTGGACGTGCGGCAAAATACTCTCTACCAACATTGGCGGATCTAGCCCCTACGTTTGGGGTGCGCCAAATGTAACGCAACCCAGGCTAACTTTACCTAATCTCGCCAACAACAAATATCATTGGTTTATGAGGAGTAAGGACAGTCGGTGGCACTCCAATACCTTACCACCTTCGATACTGATGTCAATTAACACTTATTACGCAAAGCAGCAGCCAAGATTTTTGTAAGGGAGGGTCCGACTCAAGAAGAAGTTGAAAATCGACGAGAAATGTTCACGAGAAATGTTCTAAAATGTAGGGACATAAAGATATCCACGCAACCACAAGGAAGTGACCAATGTACGGATTCAGGTAAATCCGTACATTTTGTGGGTAACATGAAGAAAAAGGGGGTGCGTAAGTAAAAGGATTTACGTGGCCTTTTTGGGAGGGGTCTAAATGTGGTGTTAGCCGAACCTTTTTCAGCTTTCGGGAGGCCATGATCCCTTTCGCCCCGACTGGGTCCGCGAATGTCCACCAAGAGACTGCTTAAATAATGCAGTATCCAATCAACTCATATACGTCCATGCATTCGTGCATACGCTTTGCTTTTAGGGGTAAAAAGGTAGGATTCTGGGTGTTGATTAAGTCGTGCTTTGTATATAGATAAGGGGCATATTGCCCTATCTTTGTTATTGTGTAGTACTGTGGCCTATAAATATCAGGTACGACATTAAAATTTTAGGATTTTTCCGTTTGGGGGCTAGCAGCGAATTTTAATGAAAGTCGGTATACTAATGTAGTTTTGGTCACTGATTTCAAAAATAAAATTTCATTTTTTGGGAGAAATGAAACACAAACATGTTAGAGCACTTTAAATACTTACTGTGTGTTTAACGAAAATATCATGACTTAACCAACCAATTGTGAAGGGCGTACAGTTGACCTAACCAGGCATTCAATTGACCTAACTGGGCATTAAGCCTTTAAGCCCTGAATTTTCTGTAGGGTTAGTTATGAATGCGTGTATTTGAAACGTTAGCAATTGGCATCTTCAGTTCTTAAAGGGTTAATTCTTGATTTTTTTCTGCTACTTTTACAGATCGGCCGGGATCCTTCAAAAACGTATTCTTCGTTAGGGATAATTTAAAGTTGCACTTTTTACCGTTTCACCGACGCTTTTGTCAGCGAAAGAACTGGGTATTTTTCTTATCAAAGCAACACACTTCCCAGACTTAGAGCACTTTTCATAAACAGTAGCAGTTTTGTGACTCTAACTAAATTTAACACAATCCTCTGAAACTAGTTTAAGCTAGTTAAAACACATATTAATTATTTAAGTGCTCTAACATGTTTGGTTTTCATTTCTCCAAAAAAAGAAAGTTATGTTTGAAATCAGTGACCAAACTACGTTAGTATACCGATTTTCATTAAAATTCGCTGCTAGCCCACAAACGGAAAAGACCCAAATTTTTAACTTGTATTTAATTTTAAAAACTACCATACTATTAGTTTTGAATGTGAAATTTTTATGCTTTCCGGAAAATGTATATTTGTCGCGGAATTTTCTCCGAAAGAGTACAGTACACCTGATGTTAAAAGTGGAACTTAAACAACACAATTTTGCTTGACGACTACAATTAGACGTAAAACATGCAATTTACGCTGTTTGGGTACTTCTTTATCTTTTATAATAATTAATATGTCACATTAAAATTGAGAAACATCTTCTCTGAAATACTTACTTTGCAAATTTCTAAAACAAAGATTATTCACTATATGTAATTTCTAACTGTGAACTCTACTAAGTTAAATATCATTTGAGAAATAAAATCAATCCTTTAATTAAAATTATTCAAAATTACGATAAAAAACTAAAATTTACTGCAGATTCTTTTCTACTGTTAAAGAATAATTAAAATTTTAATTTAAATGAGTAACTTAATTATTTATTTCGTTCAAACTATGGTAACTTAAATAAATTAAATAATTCATAAATAACCTCTCAACACACAATAATAATTAAAGAATTTTTCCTAATATTTTTTTGAATATCTGACTTCAAAAATTCTGTAGAATAGTTTACGACAGAAATTCGTTTTGAAAATTATAGAAAATATGAACTTTTACTAAAATCATGATTCATTTTCGTAATATGCATTTCATGTGAAAGAAAACAAATTTCTATGCCAATACAAGGGGAAACTTAGCTTACTTAGAAGCTTCCTACTTTCTCTTCAAATTCGCAACGAATATATTACGAGTTTGAATACGAGGGGAAAACCAAACAAAGCTAAACAAGAGTCAAGTTTTAAATTTAAAGTTATTCTCATTATATCTTAGTTAACATTCGTAATATTCGTAAATTCATTATGTAAAAAAGGTGTATACGTATACTGTACATGTGGTCAAATGAAAATGATTTGCTTTTCATAATTGATCCATTAACCTCCAACAAAACTGATTTAGTATTCAACATTTCGAAATATAAAATAACAAATATAATTACATTCCTATCGCTTTCGATAGAAGCATTAAAGAAAATGCATATAAAATTAGCTTTCAACAATAATTTCAAAATATATCGATCTACGTTTTATGTTTATTAATTGTTTAAAAAAAATATATTTACAGAGTGGCCACAAAGTCCATTTCCAGTAACATTACACCATATCTCTATGTTGCCCTTGTTTTACATGCAAACCGACTTTGTGCACACCTTATATATTTATAAGAAAATCTTGTTCTCAAATTGTAATAATAATAATAATTATTTTTATAATTATTATTATTAATATTATTACTTTGTAGTTGTTAATACTTTCATTATTATTTTCTGTATGCTTAAAATAAATTTTGAACATAATAATTTAGATTCCTTTATTTTTAAACAATGTTTTCTGTAAAATATACAGAACGATTTCTTTCAAACTGACTACCATTTTTTTTCTAATGCGTATATTACTGAGAGATGCTATGAGTTACTCATAGACATAAATAAGAACAGACTGGATACAAAACTATTTCATCGCTAATTTAAAAGCTAAACTAGCCAGCGAAATAACATTAGCGACATTGCTGATAATTGTAATCGTTTCTTCGTTGTCGAACTTTCGTAGAAACTTTTATTTTCTTAAAATATTTAAATGAAAAATAAAATCCTTTGTCATTATTTATTTATTTTATTTTATTTTACATTATTTGTGTGTGTGTGTGTGTGTGTGTGTTGTGTGTGTGTGTGTGTGTTTTAGCAATTTAAATGCCTTGTGGCCACAGACATAGAGGTGTCTGAAAAGTCTAGACTCGCAGGCTATTAGTTTGTGTATTAATATTATGTGCCAAAATCAGTGTTACGGAACTAAGAAACATTCAGAGAAGTCTATGTGCAAGAATTGATAAGTGTATGCAAGTAAATGGCATGCAATTTGAACAGTTTGTTAAAATAAAAGTAAAAAGTGAATTCTGCGTACGAGTACAGACTTCTGAGGCACCTTGTATTTGCATAGTTCAGCTAGTGAAACCTAAAACTATGGGAGTTCAACCCTGCGTCGAGACTTTCACAAACTTACAAACCTTCCGACACATTAATTTCTTCCATGTGTATGAAAATAGAGTAAATGTGTCGATACAGAAAGGTTATTGGGAATTAATTTTTTAAAACTCCTTTACAGTTTTCAAACTCATCTAAAGTAAGTAAAGTTAAAACGATAGACTGAACAATATTCCAATTTTGGTATGATCTAGAGTTTTGATGACGGGAAGTTTACAATTTTGTCCTTTCTTTGAAAGCTTATCGTTATTGTGGAAATTGACTTCACTGTATTGAAATATTTAATTTTCTTTTTTAACATATCGTAATGCTTTATATGGGGTTGTGAGAAAGTTTGGACGTGCGCAAAATACTCTCTACCAACATTGGCGGATCTAGCCCTACGTTTGGGGTGCGCCAAATGTAACGCAACCCAGGCTAACTTTTACCTAATCTCGCCAACAACAAATATCATTGGTTTATGAGAGTAAGGACAGTCGGTGGCACTCCAATACCTTACCACCTTCGATACTGATGTCAATTAACACTTATTACGCAAAGCAGCAGCCAAGATTTTTGTAAGGAGGGTCCGACTCAAGAAGAAGTTGAAATCGACGAGAAATGTTCACGAGAAATGTTCTAAAATGTAGGGACATAAAGATATCCACGCAACCACAAGGAAGTGACAATGTACGGATTTCAGGTAAATCCGTACATTTTGTGGGTAACATGAAGAAAAGGGGGGTGCGTAAGTAAAAGATTTTACGTGGCCTTTTTGGGAGGGGGTCTAAATGTGGTGTTTTAGCCGAAACCTTTTTCAGCTTTCGGGAGGCCATGATCCCTTTCGCCCCCACTGGATCCGCGAATGTCCACCAAGAGACTGCTTAAATATGCAGTATCCAATCAACTCATATACGTCCATGCATTCGTGCATACGCTTTGCTTTTAGGGGTAAAAAGGTAGGATTCTGGGTGTTGATTAAGTCGTGCTTTGTATATAGATAAGGAGCATATTGCCCTATCTTGTTATTGTGTAGTACTGTGGCCTATAAATATCAGGTACGACATTAAAATTTTAGGATTTTTTCCGTTTGGGGGCTAGCAGCGAATTTAATGAAAGTCCGGTATACTAATGTAGTTTTGGTCACTGATTTCAAAAATAAATTTCATTTTTTGGGAGAAATGAAACACAAACATGTTAGAGCACTTTAAATACTTACTGTGTGTTTAACGAAAATATCATGACTTAACCAACCAATTGTGAAGGGGCGTACAGTTGACCTAACCAGGCATTCAATTGACCTAACTGGGCATTAAGCCTTTAAGCCCTGAATTTTCTGTAGGGTTAAGTTATGAATGCGTGTATTTGAAACGTTAGCAATTGGCATCTTCAGTTCTTAAAGGGTTAATTCTTGATTTTTTTCTGCTACTTTTACAGATCGGCCGGGATCCTTCAAAAAACGTATTCTTCGTTAGGGATAATTTAAAGTTGCACTTTTTACCGTTTCACCGACGCTTTTGTCAGCGAAAGAACTGGGTATTTTTCTTATCAAAGCAACACACTTTCCCAGACTTAGAGCACTTTTTCATAAACAGTAGCAGTTTTGTGACTCTAACTAAATTTAACACAATCCTCTGAAACTAGTTTAAGCTAGTTAAAACACATATTAATTATTTAAAGTGCTCTAACATGTTTGGTTTTCATTTCTCCAAAAAAAGAAAGTTATGTTTGAAATCAGTGACCAAAACTACGTTAGTATACCGATTTTCATTAAAATTCGCTGCTAGCCCACAAACGGAAAAGACCCAAATTTTAACTTGTATTTAATTTTAAAAAACTACCATACTATTAGTTTTTGAATGTGAAATTTTTATGCTTTCCGGAAAATGTATATTTGTCGCGGAATTTTCTCCGAAAGAGTACAGTACACCTGATGTTAAAAGTGGAACTTAAACAACAATTTTGCTTGACGACTACAATTAGACGTAAAACATGCAATTTACGCTGTTTGGGTACTTCTTTATCTTTTATAATAATTAATATGTCACATTAAAATTGAGAAACATCTTCTCTGAAATACTTACTTTGCAAATTTCTAAAACAAAGATTATTCACTATATGTAATTTCTAACTGTGAACTCTACTAAGTTAAATATCATTTGAGAAATAAAATCAATCCTTTAATTAAAATTATTCAAAATTACGATAAAAAACTAAAATTTACTGCAGATTCTTTTCTACTGTTAAAAGAATAATTAAAATTTTAATTTTAAATGAGTAACTTAATTATTTATTTCGTTCAAACTATGGTAACTTAAATAAATTAAATAATTCATAAATAACCTCTCAACACACAATAATAATTAAAGAATTTTTCCTAATATTTTTTTTGAATATCTGACTTCAAAAATTCTGTAGAATAGTTTACGACAGAAATTCGTTTTGAAAATTATAGTAAAATATGAACTTTTACTAAAATCATGATTCATTTTCGTAATATGCATTTCAATGTGAAAGAAAACAAATTTCTATGCCAATACAAGGGGGAACTTAGCTTACTTAGAAGCTTCCTACTTTCTCTTCAAATATCGCAACGAATATATTACGAGTTTGAATACGAGGGGAAAAACCAAACAAAGCTAAACAAGAGTCAAGTTTTAAATTTAAAGTTATTCTCATTATATCTTAGTTAACATTCGTAATATTCGTAAATTCATTATGTAAAAAAGGTGTATACGTATACTGTACATGGTGGTCAAATGAAAATGATTTGCTTTTCATAATTGATCCATTAACCTCCAACAAAACTGATTTAGTATTCAACATTTCGAAATATAAAATAACAAATATAATTACATTCCTATCGCTTTCGATAGAAGCATTAAAGAAAATGCATATAAAATTAGCTTTCAACAATAATTTCAAAATATATCTGATCTACGTTTTATGTTTATTAATTGTTTAAAAAAAAATATATGTACAGAGTGGCCACAAAGTCCATTTCCAGTAACATTACACCATATCTCTATGTTGCCCTTGTTTTACATGCAAACCGACTTTGTGCACACCTTATATATTTATAAGAAAATCTTGTTCTCAAATTGTAATAATAATAATAATTATTTTTATAATTATTATTATTAATATTATTACTTTGTAGTTGTTAATACTTTCATTATTATTTTCTGTATGCTTAAAATAAATTTTGAACATAATAATTTAGATTCCTTTATTTTTAAACAAAAGTTTTCTGTAAAATATACAGAACGATTTCTTCAAACTGACTACCATTTTTTTCTAATGCGTATATTACTGAGAGATGCTATGAGTTACTCATAGACATAAATAAGAACAGACTGGATACAAAACTATTTCATCGGCTAATTTAAAAGCTAATCTAGCCAGCGAAATAACATTAGCGACATTGCTGATAATTGTAATCGTTTCTGTTGTCGAACTTTCGTAGAAACTTTTATTTTCTTAAAATATTTAAATGAAAAATAAAATCCTTTGTCATTATTTATTTATTTTATTTTATTTTACATTATTTGTGTGTGTGTGTGTGTGTGTGTGTGTGTGTGTGTGTGTGTGTTTTAGCAATTTAAATGCCTTGTGGCCACAGACATAGAAGGTGTCTGAAAAGTCTAGACTCGCAGGCTATTAGTTGTGTTATTAATATTATGTGCCAAAATCAGTGTTACGGAACTAAGAAACATTCAGAGAAGTCTATGTGCAAGAATTGATAAGTGTATGCAAGTAAATGGCATGCAATTTGAACAGTTGTTAAAATAAAAGTAAAAAGTGAATTCTGCATACGAGTACAGACTTCTGAGGCACCTTGTATTTGCATAGTTCAGCTAGTGAAACCTAAACTATGGGAGTTCAAACCCTGCGTCGAGACTTTCACAAACTTACAAACCTTTCCGACACATTAATTTCTTCCATGTGTATGAAAATAGAGTAAATGTGTCGATACAGAAAGGTTATTGGGAATTAATTTTTTAAAACTCCTTTACAGTTTTTCAAACTCATCTAAAGTAAGTAAAGTTAAAACGATAAGACTGAACAATATTCCAATTTTGGTATGATCTAGAGTTTTGATGACGGGAAGTTTACAATTTTGTCCTTTCTTTGAAAGCTTATCGTTATGTGGAAATTGACTTCACTGTATTGAAATATTTAATTTTCTTTTTTTAACATATCGTAATGCTTTATGGGGTTGTGAGAAAGTTTGGACGTGCGGCAAAATACTCTCTACCAACATTGGCGGATCTAGCCCCTACGTTTGGGGTGCGCCAAATGTAACGCAACCCAGGCTAACTTTACCTAATCTCGCCAACAACAAATATCATTGGTTTATGAGGAGTAAGGACAGTCGGTGGCACTCCAATACCTTACCACCTTCGATACTGATGTCAATTAACACTTATTACGCAAAGCAGCAGCCAAGATTTTTGTAAGGGAGGGTCCGACTCAAGAAGAAGTTGAAAATCGACGAGAAATGTTCACGAGAAATGTTCTAAAATGTAGGGACATAAAGATATCCACGCAACCACAAGGAAGTGACCAATGTACGGATTTCAGGTAAATCCGTACATTTTGTGGGTAACATGAAGAAAAAGGGGGTGCGTAAGTAAAAGGATTTTACGTGGCCTTTTTGGGAGGGGGTCTAAATGTGGTGTTAGCCGAACCTTTTTCAGCTTTCGGGAGGCCATGATCCCTTTCGCCCCGACTGGATCCGCGAATGTCCACCAAGAGACTGCTTAAATAATGCAGTATCCAATCAACTCATATACGTCCATGCATTCGTGCATACGCTTTGCTTTTAGGGGGTAAAAAGGTAGGATTCTGGGTGTTGATTAAGTCGTGCTTTGTATATAGATAAGGGGCATATTGCCCTATCTTTGTTATTGTGTAGTACTGTGGCCTATAAATATCAGGTACGACATTAAAATTTTAGGATTTTTTCCGTTTGGGGGCTAGCAGCGAATTTTAATGAAAGTCGGTATACTAATGTAGTTTTGGTCACTGATTTCAAAAATAAATTTCATTTTTTGGGAGAAATGAAACACAAACATGTTAGAGCACTTTAAATACTTACTGTGTGTTTAACGAAAATATCATGACTTAACCAACCAATTGTGAAGGGCGTACAGTTGACCTAACCAGGCATTCAATTGACCTAACTGGGCATTAAGCCTTTAAGCCCTGAATTTTCTGTAGGGTTAAGTTATGAATGCGTGTATTTGAAACGTTAGCAATTGGCATCTTCAGTTCTTAAAGGGTTAATTCTTGATTTTTTTCTGCTACTTTTACAGATCGGCCGGGATCCTTCAAAAAACGTATTCTTCGTTAGGGATAATTTAAAGTTGCACTTTTTACCGTTTCACCGACGCTTTTGTCAGCGAAAGAACTGGGTATTTTTCTTATCAAAGCAACACACTTTCCCAGACTTAGAGCACTTTTTCATAAACAGTAGCAGTTTTGTGACTCTAACTAAATTTAACACAATCCTCTGAAACTAGTTTAAGCTAGTTAAAACACATATTAATTATTTAAAGTGCTCTAACATGTTTGGTTTTCATTTCTCCAAAAAAAGAAAGTTATGTTTGAAATCAGTGACCAAAACTACGTTAGTATACCGATTTTCATTAAAATTCGCTGCTAGCCCACAAACGGAAAAGACCCAAATTTTAACTTGTATTTAATTTTAAAAAACTACCATACTATTAGTTTTTGAATGTGAAATTTTTATGCTTTCCGGAAAATGTATATTTGTCGCGGAATTTTCTCCGAAAGAGTACAGTACACCTGATGTTAAAAGTGGAACTTAAACAACAATTTTGCTTGACGACTACAATTAGACGTAAAACATGCAATTTACGCTGTTTGGGTACTTCTTTATCTTTTATAATAATTAATATGTCACATTAAAATTGAGAAACATCTTCTCTGAAATACTTACTTTGCAAATTTCTAAAACAAAGATTATTCACTATATGTAATTTCTAACTGTGAACTCTACTAAGTTAAATATCATTTGAGAAATAAAATCAATCCTTTAATTAAAATTATTCAAAATTACGATAAAAAACTAAAATTTACTTCAGATTCTTTTCTACTGTTAAATGAATAATTAAAATTTTAATTTTAAATGAGTAACTTAATTATTTATTTCGTTCAAACTATGGTAACTTAAATAAATTAAATAATTCATAAATAACCTCTCAACACAATAATAACACTGGTCAACAAAGATTTTTCATCAGAGTAAAATTTGTGGTGGCTGGATAGCATTTTTCCCGCTGATTCCAAAACTGCATTCAGATGTTTCCTAGCACGTATAGTTTTCAAGATGAAGGCATATATATAACTACACAGATTTAACCATTTTAAATAGGCAAAATACTAATATTTCAACATTTGATTGTGTTTATTTTATTGTGTTCTTTTAGTTTATTCATTTTATTTATTTCAATTATCTTAATTATACATCTTATGTATTTCAGGTGTGAGCTTTTACGTCTAGCAGCATTGTGATTCAGGCAACAACGCCGTGCTTTGTGTGTCAAAAGATCAGTCCAGTCCAAGAACTTGTTGTGTCAAGTTGGTGTACATATTTTTTGAATTTATAGTTTGCTCAGGTCAGTCAACATGCCTCGACAATGTAAGAATGACCCCGACAAGTTCTGTTTTGTATGCGGCCAGTTGACAACTAAAACACAGCGACGAAGTATTACAACCGACATTAAGAAAATATACAAGATATACTTTGGTTGCCATCTAGGTGACCAAGATAAACCATGGGCGCCACATCAAATCTGTTCTGGCTGTTCAAATGGATTACGTGATTGGCTTAACAAAAAGAAAGCTTCAATGCCATTTGCCATACCCATGATATGGAGGGAGCCGAGAGATCATCATGAAGACTGTTATTTTTGTAGTGTGAACTTAATGGGGTTTTCTGCCAAGAACAAACACCAGATTGTATATCCAAACTTGGATTCAGCACGTAGACCAGTAAAACATGATGAAACATTGCCCATTCCAATTCCCCCAAGTGATAGGCTAGATTCTATCATAGATGGATGACATGGAAAGTGATGAAGGTGCAACTGGCGTTTCCGGACCATCTCAGAACCAGAGTACACTTTTGAAGGTAGACATTTAGAGCCTAAAAAGTTAACCCAAGGACAGTTGAATGATCTTGTTTGATTTCTCTTTAGACAGCGATAAGTCTCTGAGCTTCTCGCCTCAAGACTAAAGGAGAACAATTTACTTGAGAACAATGTTCGTATTAGTTACTACCGAAAGCGGAATTTTGAATTAACAGCATTCTTTTCAGTAGACGGTCCTCTCTGTTATTGCCATGACATCAATGGACTATTTACAGCCATATCTCAGACGTATGTGGCATCTGAGTGGCGCCTCTTTATTGATTCGTCGCAGAGAAGCCTGAAAGCAGTTCTTTTGCATAATGGTAATATAATGCCATCCATCCCCATTGCCCATTCCGTCCATCTAAAAGAGACATATGACAATATGGATATACTACTAAAGGCAATCAAATAAGACAGTCATCAATGGAATGTTTGTGGAGATCTAAAAGTTATAGGAATGCTTATGGGTATGCAGTCAGGATTCACAAAATTTTGTAGTTTCCTTTGCCTGTGGGACAGTCGCGCCACTATAGAACATTACACCAAAAGTGACTGGCCACTTAGGTATACATATGTCCCAGGGATAAGCAATGTCCAGTCTGTCCCTTTAGTGGATCCCCAAAAGATCTATCTGCCACCTCTTCACATTAAACTTGGTTTAATGAAGAATTTTGTTAAAGCAATGGGTAAAGTCAATTCTGAAGGGTTCCAATACCTTTTAAGGAAATTTCCGAAGGTTACTGCAGCAAAATTGAAGGAAGGAATTTTTGTTGGGCCACAAATAAGGGAGGTTTTGAATGACACTGAATTTGAAAAAGTCCTAAGTCCGCTGGAATTGAAGGCTTGGCTGGCGTTCAAATGGATATGTGAAAACTTTCTTGGAAGCAACAAGTCACCTGCGTATAAGAATGGAGTCAAGAACCTCCTTGATGCCTTCAAAGAAATGGAGTGTCGAATGTCGTTAAAAATTCACTTCCTGCATTCCCACTTAGTGAGTGACGAGCAAGGAGAGCGCTTCCATCAAGATATTCAGATGATGGAGAAGCGCTACCAAGGATATTGGAATGAAAGCATGATGGCGGACCATTGTTGGATGCTGTATCGTGACAATCCAGGCCAAATTTACAAAAGGAAATCACACTCACAGCGCTTTTAATAAAATAATGTATATATTCTTTATTTATAAGTACATTGAATAAGGTATATGATGTATTTGTTGTTTAGCATTCCTAAGTGTGATCTATACATCCATAAATTTTCTTATAGCAATATCAAAAACTTAAAAATATCAAAACCAGTGTATCTATATAACTATACGTGCTAGAAAACAAATAAAACCAGATTCGGAATCAGCGCGAAAAATGCATTAAGTAAAGTGTGATCATGTTTGTGATGAGAAAAAAAAGTTTCATTTTGTTGGCCAGTGTAATTAAAGAATTTTTCCTAATATTTTTTTTGAATATCTGACTTCAAAAATTCTGTAGAATAGTTTACGACAGAAATTCGTTTTGAAAATTATAGTAAAATATGAACTTTTACTAAAATCATGATTCATTTTCGTAATATGCATTTCAATGTGAAAGAAAACAAATTTCTATGCCAATACAAGGGGGAACTTAGCTTACTTAGAAGCTTCCTACTTTCTCTTCAAATATCGCAACGAATATATTACGAGTTTGAATACGAGGGGAAAAACCAAACAAAGCTAAACAAGAGTCAAGTTTTAAATTTAAAGTTATTCTCATTATCTCTTAGTTAACATTCGTAATATTCGTAAATTCATTATGTAAAAAAGGTGTATACGTATACTGTACATGGTGGTCAAATGAAAATGATTTGCTTTTCATAATTGATCCATTAACCTCCAACAAAACTGATTTAGTATTCAACATTTCGAAATATAAAATAACAAATATAATTACATTCCTATCGCTTTCGATAGAAGCATTAAAGAAAATGCATATAAAATTAGCTTTCAACAATAATTTCAAAATATATCTGATCTACGTTTTATGTTTATTAATTGTTTAAAAAAAAATATATGTACAGAGTGGCCACAAAGTCCATTTCCAGTAACATTACACCATATCTCTATGTTGCCCTTGTTTTACATGCAAACCGACTTTGTGCACACCTTATATATTTATAAGAAAATCTTGTTCTCAAATTGTAATAATAATAATTATTTTTATAATTATTATTATTAATATTATTACTTTGTAGTTGTTAATACTTTCATTATTATTTTCTGTATGCTTAAAATAAATTTTGAACATAATAATTTAGATTCCTTTATTTTTAAACAAAAGTTTTCTGTAAAATATACAGAACGATTTCTTTCAAACTGACTACCATTTTTTTCTAATGCGTATATTACTGAGAGATGCTATGAGTTACTCATAGACATAAATAAGAACAGACTGGATACAAAACTATTTCATCGGCTAATTTAAAAGCTAAACTAGCCAGCGAAATAACATTAGCGACATTGCTGATAATTGTAATCGTTTCTGTTGTCGAACTTTCGTAGAAACTTTTATTTTCTTAAAATATTTAAATGAAAAATAAAATCCTTTGTCATTATTTATTTATTTTATTTTATTTTACATTATTTGTGTGTGTGTGTGTGTGTGTGTGTGTGGTGTGTGTGTGTGTGTGTTTTAGCAATTTAAATGCCTTGTGGCCACAGACATAGAAGGTGTCTGAAAAGTCTAGACTCGCAGGCTATTAGTTGTGTTATTAATATTATGTGCCAAAATCAGTGTTACGGAACTAAGAAACATTCAGAGAAGTCTATGTGCAAGAATTGATAAGTGTATGCAAGTAAATGGCATGCAATTTGAACAGTTGTTAAAATAAAAGTAAAAAGTGAATTCTGCATACGAGTACAGACTTCTGAGGCACCTTGTATTTGCATAGTTCAGCTAGTGAAACCTAAACTATGGGAGTTCAAACCCTGCGTCGAGACTTTCACAAACTTACAAACCTTTCCGACACATTAATTTCTTCCATGTGTATGAAAATAGAGTAAATGTGTCGATACAGAAAGGTTATTGGGAATTAATTTTTTAAAACTCCTTTACAGTTTTTCAAACTCATCTAAAGTAAGTAAAGTTAAAACGATAAGACTGAACAATATTCCAATTTTGGTATGATCTAGAGTTTTGATGACGGGAAGTTTACAATTTTGTCCTTTCTTTGAAAGCTTATCGTTATGTGGAAATTGACTTCACTGTATTGAAATATTTAATTTTCTTTTTTTAACATATCGTAATGCTTTATGGGGTTGTGAGAAAGTTTGGACGTGCGGCAAAATACTCTCTACCAACATTGGCGGATCTAGCCCCTACGTTTGGGGTGCGCCAAATGTAACGCAACCCAGGCTAACTTTACCTAATCTCGCCAACAACAAATATCATTGGTTTATGAGGAGTAAGGACAGTCGGTGGCACTCCAATACCTTACCACCTTCGATACTGATGTCAATTAACACTTATTACGCAAAGCAGCAGCCAAGATTTTTGTAAGGGAGGGTCCGACTCAAGAAGAAGTTGAAAATCGACGAGAAATGTTCACGAGAAATGTTTAAAATGTAGGGACATAAAGATATCCACGCAACCACAAGGAAGTGACCAATGTACGGATTTCAGGTAAATCCGTACATTTTGTGGGTAACAAGAAAAGGGGGTGCGTAAGTAAAAAGGGCAAGTAAGGATTTTACGTGGCCTTTTTGGGAGGGGGTCTAAATGTGGTGTTAGCCGAACCTTTTTCAGCTTTCGGGAGGCCATGATCCCTTTCGCCCCGACTGGATCCGCGAATGTCCACCAAGAGACTGCTTAAATAATGCAGTATCCAATCAACTCATATACGTCCATGCATTCGTGCATACGCTTTGCTTTTAGGGGGTAAAAAGGTAGGATTCTGGGTGTTGATTAAGTCGTGCTTTGTATATAGATAAGGGGCATATTGCCCTATCTTTGTTATTGTGTAGTACTGTGGCCTATAAATATCAGGTACGACATTAAAATTTTAGGATTTTTTCCGTTTGGGGGCTAGCAGCGAATTTTAATGAAAGTCGGTATACTAATGTAGTTTTGGTCACTGATTTCAAAAATAAATTTCATTTTTTGGGAGAAATGAAACACAAACATGTTAGAGCACTTTAAATACTTACTGTGTGTTTAACGAAAATATCATGACTTAACCAACCAATTGTGAAGGGCGTACAGTTGACCTAACCAGGCATTCAATTGACCTAACTGGGCATTAAGCCTTTAAGCCCTGAATTTTCTGTAGGGTTAAGTTATGAATGCGTGTATTTGAAACGTTAGCAATTGGCATCTTCAGTTCTTAAAGGGTTAATTCTTGATTTTTTTCTGCTACTTTTACAGATCGGCCGGGATCCTTCAAAAAACGTATTCTTCGTTAGGGATAATTTAAAGTTGCACTTTTTACCGTTTCACCGACGCTTTTGTCAGCGAAAGAACTGGTATTTTTCTTATCAAAGCAACACACTTTCCCAGACTTAGAGCACTTTTTCATAAACAGTAGCAGTTTTGTGACTCTAACTAAATTTAACACAATCCTCTGAAACTAGTTTAAGCTAGTTAAAACACATATTAATTATTTAAAGTGCTCTAACATGTTTGGTTTTCATTTCTCCAAAAAAAGAAAGTTATGTTTGAAATCAGTGACCAAAACTACGTTAGTATACCGATTTTCATTAAAATTCGCTGCTAGCCCACAAACGGAAAAGACCCAAATTTTAACTTGTATTTAATTTTAAAAAACTACCATACTATTAGTTTTTGAATGTGAAATTTTTATGCTTTCCGGAAAATGTATATTTGTCGCGGAATTTTCTCCGAAAGAGTACAGTACACCTGATGTTAAAAGTGGAACTTAAACAACAATTTTGCTTGACGACTACAATTAGACGTAAAACATGCAATTTACGCTGTTTGGGTACTTCTTTATCTTTTATAATAATTAATATGTCATTAAAATTGAGAAACATCTTCTCTGAAATACTTACTTTGCAAATTTCTAAAACAAAGATTATTCACTATATGTAATTTCTAACTGTGAACTCTACTAAGTTAAATATCATTTGAGAAATAAAATCAATCCTTTAATTAAAATTATTCAAAATTACGATAAAAAACTAAAATTTACTGCAGATTCTTTTCTACTGTTAAAAGAATAATTAAAATTTTAATTTTAAATGAGTAACTTAATTATTTATTTCGTTCAAACTATGGTAACTTAAATAAATTAAATAATTCATAAATAACCTCTCAACACACAATAATAATTAAAGAATTTTTCCTAATATTTTTTTGAATATCTGACTTCAAAAATTCTGTAGAATAGTTTACGACAGAAATTCGTTTTGAAAATTATAGTAAAATATGAACTTTTACTAAAATCATGATTCATTTTCATAATATGCATTTCAATGTGAAAGAAAACAAATTTCTATGCCAATACAAGGGGAACTTAGCTTACTTAGAGCTTCCTACTTTCTCTTCAAATATCGCAACGAATATATTACGAGTTTGAATACGAGGGGAAAAACCAACAAAGCTAAACAAGAGTCAAGTTTTAAATTTAAAGTTATTCTCATTATCTTAGTTAACATTCGTAATATTCGTAAATTCATTATGTAAAAAGGTGTATACGTATACTGTACATGGTGGTCAAATGAAAATGATTTGCTTTTCATAATTGATCCATTAACCTCCAACAAAACTGATTTAGTATTCAACATTTCGAAATATAAAATAACAAATATAATTACATTCCTATCGCTTTCGATAGAAGCATTAAAGAAAATGCATATAAAATTAGCTTTCAACAATAATTTCAAAATATATCTGATCTACGTTTTATGTTTATTAATTGTTTAAAAAAAAATATATGTACAGAGTGGCCACAAAGTCCATTTCCAGTAACATTACACCATATCTCTATGTTGCCCTTGTTTTACATGCAAACCGACTTTGTGCACACCTTATATATTTATAAGAAAATCTTGTTCTCAAATTGTAATAATAATAATAATTATTTTTATAATTATTATTATTAATATTATTACTTTGTAGTTGTTAATACTTTCATTATTATTTTCTGTATGCTTAAAATAAATTTTGAACATAATAATTTAGATTCCTTTATTTTTAAACAAAAGTTTTCTGTAAAATATACAGAACGATTTCGTTCAAACTGACTACCATTTTTTTCTAATGCGTATATTACTGAGAGATGCTATGAGTTACTCATAGACATAAATAAGAACAGACTGGATACAAAACTATTTCATCGGCTAATTTAAAAGCTAATCTAGCCAGCGAAATAACATTAGCGACATTGCTGATAATTGTAATCGTTTCTGTTGTCGAACTTTCGTAGAAACTTTTATTTTCTTAAAATATTTAAATGAAAAATAAAATCCTTTGTCATTATTTATTTATTTTATTTTACATTATTTGTGTGTGTGTGTGTGTGTGTGTGTGTGTGTGTGTGTTTTAGCAATTTAAATGCCTTGTGGCCACAGACATAGAAGGTGTCTGAAAAGTCTAGACTCGCAGGCTATTAGTTTGTTATTAATATTATGTGCCAAAATCAGTGTTACGGAACTAAGAAACATTCAGAGAAGTCTATGTGCAAGAATTGATAAGTGTATGCAAGTAAATGGCATGCAATTTGAACAGTTGTTAAAATAAAAGTAAAAAGTGAATTCTGCATACGAGTACAGACTTCTGAGGCACCTTGTATTTGCATAGTTCAGCTAGTGAAACCTAAACTATGGGAGTTCAAACCCTGCGTCGAGACTTTCACAAACTTACAAACCTTTCCGACACATTAATTTCTTCCATGTGTATGAAAATAGAGTAAATGTGTCGATACAGAAAGGTTATTGGGAATTAATTTTTTAAAACTCCTTTACAGTTTTTCAAACTCATCTAAAGTAAGTAAAGTTAAAACGATAAGACTGAACAATATTCCAATTTTGGTATGATCTAGAGTTTTGATGACGGGAAGTTTACAATTTTGTCCTTTCTTTGAAAGCTTATCGTTATGTGGAAATTGACTTCACTGTATTGAAATATTTAATTTTCTTTTTTTAACATATCGTAAGCTTTATGGGGTTGTGAGAAAGTTTGGACGTGCGGCAAAATACTCTCTACCAACATTGGCGGATCTAGCCCCTACGTTTGGGGTGCGCCAAATGTAACGCAACCCAGGCTAACTTTACCTAATCTCGCCAACAACAAATATCATTGGTTTATGAGGAGTAAGGACAGTCGGTGGCACTCCAATACCTTACCACCTTCGATACTGATGTCAATTAACACTTATTACGCAAAGCAGCAGCCAAGATTTTTGTAAGGGAGGGTCCGACTCAAGAAGAAGTTGAAAATCGACGAGAAATGTTCACGAGAAATGTTCTAAAATGTTGGGACATAAAGATATCCACGCAACCACAAGGAAGTGACCAATGTACGGATTTCAGGTAAATCCGTACATTTTGTGGGTAACATGAAGAAAAAGGGGGTGCGTAAGTAAAAGGATTTTACGTGGCTTTTTTGGGAGGGGGTCTAAATGTGGTGTTAGCCCAACCTTTTTCAGCTTTCGGGAGGCCATGATCCCTTTCGCCCCGACTGGATCCGCGAATGTCCACCAAGAGACTTCTTAAATAATGCAGTATCCAATCAACTCATACGTCCATGCATTCGTGCATACGCTTTGCTTTTAGGGGGTAAAAAGGTAGGATTCTGGGTGTTGATTAAGTCGTGCTTTGTATATAGATAAGGGGCATATTGCCCTATCTTTGTTATTGTGTAGTACTGTGGCCTATAAATATCAGGTACGACATTAAAATTTTAGGATTTTTTCCGTTTGGGGGCTAGCAGCGAATTTTAATGAAAGTCGGTATACTAATGTAGTTTTGGTCACTGATTTCAAAAATAAATTTCATTTTTGGGAGAAATGAAAACAAACATGTTAGAGCACTTTAAATACTTACTGTGTGTTTAACGAAAATATCATGACTTAACCAACCAATTGTGAAGGGCGTACAGTTGACCTAACCAGGCATTCAATTGACCTAACTGGGCATTAAGCCTTTAAGCCCTGAATTTTCTGTAGGGTTAAGTTATGAATGCGTGTATTTGAAACGTTAGCAATTGGCATCTTCAGTTCTTAAAGGGTTAATTCTTGATTTTTTTTCTGCTACTTTTACAGATCGGCCGGGATCCTTCAAAAAACGTATTCTTCGTTAGGGATAATTTAAAGTTGCACTTTTTACCGTTTCACCGACGCTTTTGTCAGCGAAAGAACTCGGTATTTTTCTTATCAAAGCAACACACTTTCCCAGACTTAGAGCACTTTTTCATAAACAGTAGCAGTTTTGTGACTAACTAAATTTAACACAATCCTCTGAAACTAGTTTAAGCTAGTTAAAACACATATTAATTATTTAAAGTGCTCTAACATGTTTGGTTTTCATTTCTCAAAAAAAAGAAAGTATGTTTGAAATCAGTGACCAAAACTACGTTAGTATACCGATTTTCATTAAAATTCGCTGCTAGCCCACAAACGGAAAAGACCCAAATTTTAACTTGTATTTAATTTTAAAAAACTACCATACTATTA